>VWYK01118383.1:24433-38168 GCA_013399775.1 Semnornis frantzii | reverse complement strand
CTGTGATTCTGTGATTTGATTCTAGTTTGTTCTGTGCTGGCTATACAATCCTAAGCAGCATAATGTTTCATGGTGATTCATTAAGCAATAGAAGCAACATCTGTCATGTGCTTTCTTTCTCATCCTTTCCCCGTAGAAAATTGTGTGTACAGTACAATGTTCCCTTTTGAGACTTTTTTAACTCTTCATATGTCTGTGCATAGTTCCATATGTAAATACGTACTCATGTATATATACACATATAAACACGCGCACATTGTGCCTTGCATTTATGTGACAGAAGGAAACATCACAGGGAATGAGAGCTGGCAATGTCTTCCTTTGCTGGGGAAATTTCTTATTCCACTTTGGGAGAAGCCTCGAGAAAAGTTTTATTTTAGTTGCAGGTTTTATTTTAGTTGCAGGAAGTTGCACTAGGCCAGAAGGGCAAAGCGTAGATCACTGTTTCTGTCTCAGAGCTTTAGGCAGTCTTTCAAAGACTTACAACCTTTCCCTGAAATTTGAAAAATAAAGGACATCTGAGAACTTGGATCTGCATTAGATGAGATGCAGAACTACTCAGTATATGGAGCAAAACTAACTCCACAGTGGCTAGATATGCTGTTCTCTTCATTTGCCATTGTTCCTTTGATTGAGTGATAGTTTCACCTAGATATTTTCAGAACCATGTAAGGCATGAAAGAATGCAAGCCCACTGATTTGGAAATCTTTGGAGAACAGTTGCTTGGCAAAAGCAATTAGGACATTTTTTCTGTGCATTTCACCAATTTCAGACTTATTAGAGTGGAATAAGTTAAGACATATGAGTGTTTAATCTTTCGTCTGTTATTTCTGCCATTGTATTATGTTCCATCCAAAGCTACCTTCTCTGCTTCTTGGATCTCTGTGAGACTGGCACCTAGATGCTGGTTTTGTGTATCCCAGGGCACTAAGAGCAACCAAATCAGGCTGGGTGCATGCATTTGCAGCTAGCTGTGTGCAGGAGGAAGTGCATTTCTCTGCATTGGGACACTGCCTTCCTCTGATCTAAGGGCTGATATTTACAACTGACTCTCATGTCCCTTTGCAAAGGTCAGGTCCTAGGATGAGGGAATGAGCTCACCCATCTTCTCTCTGAAGACTGCCTGCACTGTTGGCAAGGGGAGGGTCTGCACAACTGCAGTCCTTGTACTTCTTCTAGTGCTTGAGGAGGTGGCATGGGCTCCTTGGCACCCTTACATCCCTGACACCTGGTGGTGTTTGTCCACAGAATAATAAAAGCGCTGGAAGTCTAGGGTAAGCTGCACAGTGCAGTTAAGGGACAAACTTTCTTGTGTGACTGAGGATCTGGGTGGACAAAAGACCATTTTGCATGGTTACAGCCCTGGGTGTAAGCTTCTGCTTCACATTAACTATGCTTCTGATGGCCATACACCAAATGCCTCACTGTACAAGGATATTAAACACATTGTTATTATCAAGAATAAAATTAATCTGTTTTAGTGAGACTACATTAAGCGTATTGACTGTTCTCCCTTCCATGCCCTTTACCAAATACTGGATGATGACATTCTTATCTATTAAAAATGCCATAAGCTTAGACAGAACATATGAAATTTCATGAAACAGAAACAGTAAAATAGAAAAAATATTGACAGTATGTTTTTGCACAGGTCTGCTGCTATACAGTATCAGATGAAACTAATCCTTTCAAGTATATTCACCTGGCTTCATTTCTTAAAGGCTATATTCTTCCATCAGATTTAGAGGGTGGATCTCTAGATATGTTAGTGGAATGAATGGTGTTCTCAGGCTGCCTCATGCTCCTAGACTCCAACCAATACTTTCTGTTGGGTGCTTTGTTATTGGTACTGCAGAGAAAAAGGATCTCAGGGAGGGGAGTTTCATGGAAACAAGATATTTTTAGTTCAACATTAGCTGAAATTTTGGCTGTTTCTAGTGCAAAATGAGGTGAAATAATTGCTGTGCAATGGTCTCCTCAGATGTGCTGCCAAGAGCCACATCAATGGCTGTGCTGGACCGAGCTGCATTGCTGCAACCTCCTTGAAGTCACAGCCACAGCTGTGCCACCCACCATCACTAGCCCCTCGCAGAGGGCATCCTTCCAGCTCTGACCCCTGACAGCTGCTGCCCTGGACACTTCAGGAAGATGGTGGCAGGATCAGCTACGTTTCCTTATATTATCTCCAGCAACGCTTCCATGAAGTCACAAGCTGAGGGAGCTTAATGAGACTGCCACGTGAAGGGGGTGGTTTTGGATCCTGATAGAGTTAGGAAAGGTTCTGGACCTTTTCACTTTTCAGGCAAACACAGTTTTATCAAAAAAACTTTTTAGGGGGGATCTTTCTTCTGTAAATGCAGTTCAGACTAAAGACTCTAAAACAAACCAGGCAAGGCTGCCCTCAAGCTCTGTCAGCCCAGGGTTGAGAAGGAAGCACTCTACACTCATACAGGTTCAAACCAAAATTGTGAGCACATGAAACAGCAATGCTGAAGCCACATGTTTCAAGATTAATTGGATTTGTTTTTCCCTGTAGATTTCAGAAAGAGTACAAGCTAGTTTTGAATAGTTCAACGTTTTAAAAGCTGGAGTAATTTAAATCAAACATTAGATAGAAGCACATCTGAACATCTCAGTACCTTTGTAAATAAATGTTGAGATGCCTCTAAAAACAAAGTTCTGTAGGTGAACATATGCCTTTCCATTGATAAAATCTGGAGGCTCCACATCTTGAATAACTTTGAATCAGGACATATGCATGCCTTTGATGATGACTTGGTATAAAAGGCATGCAAAGTTAGTAAAGCATGACGTGACTTAATAATCTTTGCTACAACTGGGAGCACTTACTGGGCAAAACTGCAGGTTTTGTTCCAGGGAAGCAGCAGACTGTGGCTGCCTCCAGGGACCTGGTAGAGATGAGCCCACCTTATGGCAGGATGTGTGGCCTAGGAGCCTTCTGCCCAAATCTTATGACAGCCTGTGCCTCCATTCCTGGCTGGAAGCAGTGTGCAGGAAACTCTGGAGGCATCCCTGCCTTCCTGAGTCTCTCTCAGGAAGTGGATTTCTAAGTGGCAGGGATGATTTTGACACAAAAGTCACAAACAGCATTACAGGTATGAGCTTAAGCAGCAGCATCTCTATCCTCCCTGTACTCCTGTTTGATGGGACTTCTACCCTGGTTCTGGCAGGACCAAGGCTATAGCAGTCAACCACATCCACTTCTTCTGCAAGCAGGGAATGGTCCTGAGAATCAAAGCACAATGTCTGACTAAGGAAAAATCTCACTCAAAGCCAAATTATAAGAAAAGAAGTGATAGCTAGAGATGCTTTGGAGAGACCAGGGCAATGTCTCCATGATCCTGTCCTCCTCATGATCCTCCATGACTGAGTCTTTCAGGCACTTGTTCTACCTGTGTTCAGTTTCACTCAAAGGTGAGCCTTTGAATGCACAATTTTGGGTCTTTTAGCACGAAACAAAACCAGAATATTGCTATTATGAGCTCAGCCTGCTCCAGAGTTAGACATTACTGCAGAAAGGATATTCACTTCCTGACACCAACTCTGCTTCTCTGATGCCTCTCCCTGATGCCCCATGCCAGTGCTGAGGGACCAAAGGCACCACTCCCATGGTCAGTTCTCTTCTTTAGCTGAACACTTCCTTAATTCACTGTTTCTGAGGAAAATGATGCAGAGAGAAATGTGTATCAGAAGGACTGCGCAGCAGAACTGGAAACAGAGCCCAGGCCATCCTTGCCTAGGACTAGACGTCACTTGGCCACCATCCCCTGTATCTGTTCGAGATATGAATCTCCGTAGGCACTAGTTTTTAGCAAGCAAACCACGTCAGACAGGGACACAGAAGCAGCCCCCAAGGTGTGCCAGTCCCAAACAGCTGTTCTGCTCTACACAGTGAGGGCCAAGGAGAAAAACAGTAACTGAGTATCTTTCTGACTGGGAAAACAAAACGGAAGATAAGGACCAAGCAATAAAACAGTCATCTGAACTCTAACATGAATGCTTCATCCTGTTATTCTGAAGAAAAGTTTTGGACATTTTGGTAAAGGTTTCCAAATATCAATGGAAGAAATGGTCTTCACCTGCTTGCTTTTCAAAAGAAGTTTTTGAGAAAAAATCTGTACTTTTCCTGTCCCCAAATGCACTGTCTTTCATGACAGCTATGTGGCAGGTTTGTAGATTTCATCAGCGTACCAAGTAGTCTGCATTTAGTTAGCTCTGTTCTTACTAATAGCCATAAAATTCAAACAAAGGGAATAATGAACAAATCTTTTCAAGAACTGTTCATGGCTCTAAAACTCGAATTTATTGACAGCATCTTTAAGATGTCACATGTTTATGCATGGTTTCTAGCCATTCTGTACTTCATTGATTCATCTGTCTCTGCAAGAAGTGCAAGGCACAAAAAACATTGTATGCAATACCCATTTTTGAACATTCATAATAAACAGCAGTTTGATTGTTCTGTTTTTTCTCACAAGGTCGTTATTCTCGCAAACGTCCTTGGCTTAGATTTTCAGGCAATACAACCAACAATATAGATTAACAATTACAAATAAACTGCCTGCTCAGAACAAACAAACAGTGCACTGCTCAGATAACCAGCTTAGATGATATCTGTGTTCGGTGTTGCTCAGAATCAGAGGATATAAGAAAAACAGAATAAGCACATCAGCTTCTTCTTGTCCACCTCTTCCACCCCAAATTTTCAAAGAAGGTTCTCCATTTAGCTTTTTTGTGATTCCTGATAGAGGTCCATTGGAAGAGAGGAGCCATTGTAGTGACACTGGCAGCATCTTGTAAAAAATATGATGATATACGCTGCTAGCTAATAAGGCCAGGGTAAAAAAAGAACATATTCTGTTTTCTATTTTTTTTCAGAGCCATTGGCTTGAAGAGTTTCAGTGAAGGGAGGGAGTAAGACAGGGAGGAAGAGAAAGAATGCTGTAAAGGACAATCAAAACACAGAATTTCTCTTTGTGCTCCTTTCTTGTTCATTATAGATCAAATTGTCAGCAACTGTGATGCAAATAAATGAGAATTACTGGGCTAGGTTTAAAAAACTTATAGTTCAGTGTGGTTTTGGAAACATGAAGTGAGAAAGATGTAACCTTGTTATAAGTACAGGAGACAGAAGTTCTCAGACAAGTATCCTTTGCTGATATACCTGAGTGCAAACTTGATGCCTGGCAATGAAACCATGCTGATTTATGGCAGTTGAGGGTTTGGACTGGGTAGAAGACTGCTGTTGCATTCCTTCCACTGCAAAAGTTTTCACAGTTCCACATCTCCTGCCATGCCCATTATAAACAGTTATTGTCAAGCGATTATACTAAGACCTAGGCACAGAAAAACAAGTAAGCTACTGGCATGAAAAGAATGCAAGGGAGGCATCAACAAAAACATAATAAGCATGCTGAATGTTGCAGGGAGCTGCAAAAGCAACATTACTTGAGTCCTTAGTCTTAGGGGGTCCAAATGCATATATTGCAGGGAAAAATAATCCTGCCTCTGTGTCACAAAGAGGAAGTCAACCAATTTTTTGCACCGCTGACTTCTGCTGTGTGTGGAACAAGGCAACTGGGAGAAGCATCAGTCAGCATGAGTGCTTAGTGACCCTGATGTCCCGCACTGAAGGAGGTGGTAAAAAGACTAGCAAGGCACAAGGCTTTTTTCCATTCATGGCAGTAAGAGTCCTGATTGTAACATTGGATTTTTCGGATTTTTCAAGGGGTTTGGGGCTGCAGTGGGGGCAAAGGGGCTGTTCACTGAGGTTTGCTCTTCTTTCAGGAGTCATCAGCAGTGCTGCTGAAGGGATGAGAGCACAGACCTCTTGCTAAACCTACCTTTTCATCGGATTCAGCACAAAAACCCCACATGGACATGGTGAGCTTTGTCTTACACTCTGCATATAGACTACAGTGAGAGTCAAACATCTTGTCAAGAGTTAATGGGATCCTAGTAGCAAGTATTTCATGACTTAAGAATGTTATTGTTCACTAAAAATCAAACAACAGGGTCTAAACAAAGAGCTTCTGTTGTAGGAATACATTAGGGTCATGACACCATAGGTTGGGAGGGATTGGCGCAGCCCAGGCCCTATGCATAGACTACAGGATCTGACTGGCACAACATTAAATAAACACTACTAGAAACCCTGATATGCAGCTTCTTTTCCAGCCATCCTTGGAAGAGGCAACCAACAACAGTAAACTTATCCAACAGCTCTCTCTGGCTCCTTTGTAGACACTGGTAAAGGGGTTCAGAGGCCAAAGAGAGACTTTAGTGACCTGAAAGTGAGGCATTTAATAAAATCAGATCTGTTGGACTGCCTTCAAAGTGCAGAAAGGGAGACACATCCATAAGACTTGGATGTCTACTGTGGTATTCATCTAATCAGAGGTGGCTTCCACTGATGACTTCACCATCAGAGGTGGCTTCCACTGATATCTTCAGGTCCTGAATGAGAGATGCAGAAGAGATGCCTTGTCTTATTATTAATTTCAGATTAATATCAGATTAAGTGAATTCTCTTTCCCTCTCATGTTTCAATTCTCCAGAAAGAAATGTGAAACTCATTGAAATTGGGATAATTCCCATGATTACTGAATCAAGCCCAAGATGGGAAGTGACAGCCAGTGTTAGGAGAAAAGAAACTTTAGCAAAGGATACAAGTGACAACAGGTGTTATTCATCTTCCTATCTGTAAACTATTTTGAAATCTTAGGGGTAGCAGCAATGAAAGGCATGTAAACATTGGTATTGCAACAAAGACAGAGCCATTTGTAATGAGAAAGTAATTTGTTATTACTCATATCAAGCTCTGTAAGCCCACAGCACAGTTAGAAGCCCTTCTACTGGATGAGGCCAAGACACACACTTTTCCTGGATCATCTGGAAATCGGAGAGCTTAGCTTTAAAAATTCTAGCTCCCAGTTAAGCTCCAAGCAACAGTTAAGCTCCAAGCATGGCCTCACTGCAGCTTCATATACTCCTTTGTTCATCTTGAGTAAGTCTGTTGTCACATACTCACTGCCCTGGGCATGAGTAAGAGAAGCAGAGGAATAACACAGCCTGCCAACTTCGTGTGAGTCCTTCTGCCCTGGGCAAAGGTGGTGCAGACTTCTTGAAGATGCAACAGTTGCACAGGAGTGGCCAACTACTTAGCAAGTAACACGTCTCAATATGAAAAACGAGAAGATTCATCCCATTTTACTGCAGTGGCAATTCCAAACCAGTTGCTCTGTTGGAAGGCAAATGGGGATGTGTCTTCCCATTTTCATGTTGCCAGCATCAAAAAACGCTGTGCCTGGACTGCATTGTGCCAGCTACTGCACAAACAGAACAAAAGACAGCCCCAACAGGCAAACAAACTGCCAGGCAAGAAGTAACAGCTACACTGATGCCACAAAAAAAGGTTGCACGTCAGCCTACTGTGTGGGATGCTGGGCTTACCATCAGCCTTTCTGCTCTCGTGCCCAAGAAGGGTTGTGAGGACAGATTGGGAAGAGGAGAAATGAGGTAACTTTGCAGGTGTTTAGCGGGCACTTCTCCAGTGGAAGAGGAAGTGTGGGATAAAGCCCCAGCCCCCTAGCTTCATACCAAATGGGACATAAAGATCATGTCATCAGCACTGGTTCATTCCCACAGGCACACTATACTCTCTGATACAGTACACAGCACAGTCTCAAGGCAGGATAATGTGGGTTAAGCACAGGGTGCTGTGCCTTAACATGCAATTTCTCAGCCTTTGCAATGAGACTAAGCTTTTGCTTAAGCTGTTACATTGAATATGTTAGGGATTTTTCTAGTCTAATGAGTTTTCAGTGTGTCATTGTTCCTTGCCAGGTCTACACACACACATACACACACACACACACACACATACTGCAGTTCATTCTCCAATCAGAACACCTACTCAAACACTTCTCAGGACTGGGAATAGAAATAGTAGACAAAGCACTTAAAACAGAAAACAAATGAGTCACTACAGTCCAATAGTGTGGCAGCAGAGAGAGCAGCCTTGAGCAGTTTAACCAACATGTGTTATTGAATTAATGACCAGTCCTGGTAGGTTCTCCTCTCTGTGATCTATGCTCTTTTTCTTGATAGTTACTGGTAGAGGTGTAGCCAATAAAAAGTCATTTCCAGAAATATGCAGAGTTTGTTGTGACCAATGGGCAACACTCAGAAAAGAGAGGTCTGATTTTGTCAATCATCACTGATAGGAGGCACAAAAACAGAGGAAGTTTCAGGCACCACTCTGTTGGGATAAGCCAGTGATGTTCTTCACTTATGCCCTGTCTTGTTTAAAAGTTCAAGAGATAATGCAGCTTAACTTCCCCTGTCTGGAATTCATTACTGCTAATGGAGCAAAGCCACAGAGTGAGTTGTTAGACATGCACAGGCAAGAGCAAACTGTTACTGCATGAAAATCAGCCCACATTATTGTCCTTGAAGAACCAGAGTCTGGGTGGAGGATGGGTTTCCTTGCTATGCCCAGGGGGGTTCTTTTTACTAACTGACTGGAGGGTCAACAGCTCCATTTTTCTTGATTTTTACAGTGTTGAGAGAGTGCCTTTACTGCCCTTCATTCAGTTGCACCCACAGAAGAAAAAATGTAAAGGAGAAATCACAACACAGAAACTCTAAAATCCCCAGGAAGGGTATTTTGTATTTGTTTGCATGTGCATCCTCAGAGGGACTGTAATGTGTTTGGAGAAAGAATTACTTCCTCTCAAATAATAGGACAGTCATCAAAGTACTGTTGCAAGCTTTATTTTTTTGATACATCTTAGGTGCAGCACTGTGCTTGAAATCAGGCATGTACCAGGTGAGAAGTCTTTCCTGTGATTTGGGAATGAATCGTAGCTTCTAACTGTGGCAGTTTTTGCTTCCCATATACTTGCTTTGCTATATTGCTGAGGTCACCACATAACACATAATCTCTTTTGGCCTTCAGAGAGTGGAGCTGTGCATTGCTTCTCATTGATATCTAACTTTTGTTCTTTACACTTATATCCTCTCTTAAAAGTAAAGAATTAATAAATAAGGCTGCTTGCTTATTTACAGGAACTTTCCCTCCATAAATCACTGTTGTCCTACACAGGTTGACCATCAGCGCTGCAGGCAATGGGGCTGGCTAAAGCACTGGCTGGATGAAAGGGCCCAAAGCGTAGTGATCAATGGAGTTAAATCCAGCTGGCAGCCAGTCACAAGTGGTGTTCCTCAGGGCTCAGTGTTGGGACCACTTCTCTTTAACATCTTTATTGATGACTTTGATAAAGACATAGAGTGTGTCATCAGTAAGTTCGCAGATGACACCAAGTTAGTTGGGAATGTTGATCATCATGAGGATATGGAGGCTCTACAGAGGGACTTGGATAGATTGGATCGATGGGCCAATGTCAATGGGATGAGCTTCAACAAGGCCAAATACCAGGTCCTGCACTTGGGCCACAACAACCCCAAGCAACACTACAGGCTTGGGGAAGTGCGGCTGGAAAGCTGCCTAGATGAAAGAAACCTGGGAGTTGTAATCGACAAGCAACACAATATGAACAAGCAGTATGTCCAGGTGGCCAAGAAATCCAATGGCATCCTGGCTTGTATTAGAGATGCTGTGTCCAGCAGGAGTAGGGAGGTGATTGTCCCCTTGTACTCTGCTCTGGTGAGGCCACATCTTGAGTACCGTGTTCTGCTTGGGGCAACTAATTACAAGAGGGATGCTGAGGTGGTCGAATGAGTGCAGGGGAGGACAACAAAGCTGGTGAAGGGCCTGTAGAATAAATCTTATGAAGAGTGACTGAATGAGCTAGGGTTATTTAGTTTGAAAAAAAGCAGGTTGAGAGGAGACCTCTCATCGCTGTCTACAGCTACCTGGAAGGACATTGTGGAGAGGTTGGTGCAGGTCTCTTCTCACAGGTAAATAGTGATAGAACAAGCAGGAGTGGCCTCAAGCTGTAACTAGGTAGGTTTAGACTAGATATAAGGAAAGAATTTTTTCCCAGAAAGAGTTGTCAGACATTGGAATGTGCTGCTCAGGGAGGTGGTTGAGTCACCAACTCTGGATGTGTTTAAAAGTCTCTTGGACATGGTGCTTGGGATGTGGTTTAGGGTGAACCTTACAGAGTAGGGATAACTGTTGGACTTGGTGATCCTGAGGGTCTTTTCCAACCTGAATATTTCTGTGATTCTGTGACTACAGTGCCACTGGAACCCGGGAACTGAGTGCTCATGCTTGTTTTGGTACAGTAACTTCCCTTCCTCCCCTGCATTGAGTTCTCTGTGGCTTTCAAAGCAAAAATCAAATGTTCTGCCAGGATCGCCCCTCTCCAGGAACTGAAATACCCTCAGAATGTCTGATCATGTGTTATCTTATCACAGTTACATGACCTCTTCATACATTGAAAACATGTAAGAAAATACTAACACAAATAGTGAGCAATGCAAGAGCTCCTTGAAAACCAACCTCATTCTGTAAGCTCATTTCCCACAGCTTGATGTTTCAATATGATTTCTTTGAATTCAGATGTGTTTAAAGTGAAGAAAAGTAAACCGTGAAACCAAAAGATACGTGCAGAGAAAGTTGATTTGTGTATTTGTGATAGACTATAAGCTCTTTTAGTGTCTTGAAAGCAAAATAACACCTTCACCTTCAAAGAGCACCTAAACAGTGTATCTAAAAGGGTTTTAATGCTGTAATTGTTTATAAGACTTTTCCTCTAGCAAACTCAGTTCGTAATATTTTTGTCCTCATTTTAAACAAATTAAGTAACTATTTTATCTTACCATGATTTATTATTTTCATGCCTAGTTGTTAAACATGCTGCTGAATCTGCAGCTCCCAATACTGTGGATGATGATGTGTTTGCCCAGCATACAGCTTCAAGTAAGGAAATGCAGTGTGCAAATACGGTAAGAAAAAATCAACAATCCCCCCAGAATGCCATAGAAATCACATCACAGGAGGTAATTAAGGCAATGGCTCAAAGATCTTAGTCCTTACATTTTTGAACCATGAGAGATCTCTAGATAAATTTTCAACTCTTTGTACTAAGACCAGGAGGTGAAGTACATTAGCTGTAAGACTATGTATGACTGAGAAGAGTTTTCTGAATTGCCTGGGGAAGGGAAAAAGTACAAACCAGTGACATTTGCATGGGACCATGTGACTCAACCTTTTAGACATTATTGCAAATCGCAATCCTTCTTTCTATCTATATTAAAGTCAACCTCTACCTCAAGGGAGGATGAGAATGAAGGACAAGCAAAAGATTCTAAGTAACACAAGAGACATTTTTGTCTGGCTGGCTGGAAAACATCAAAAAAAGAGAAAAAACATGAAGACAGAAAGCAAAAACAAGAAGCAGCTTAAAGAATTCAATCTTCCATCAAGGGAAATAAGATTGTTTTCTTTTTGTCATGCAAGAATATGTAAACTCATCCAACTAGCTGAGAAGCATATTTCTATTGTATTCAAAAGATTTCCTTTCATAAAATTAAAGAATAATATTTGGAGAAATAGTCTCAAAGACAGCAGATTGTTTTTACGTCTCATTTAAGTTGTGATTTGCCATTCATTTATTGATACAAATGATGGAGTTTTGACATAATATTTTAATAAGAAATAATTAATAATATGCTTTGAAACATGAAAATACGTTAAAATGCACATTTTTGTTTTCCCCAATACTGGAGGGACTTAAAACATATTTTGCAATTTTTTTGCCTAGTTGCTTTTTAAATTGTTTACTCGTGTGCTAATCTTTTCCATTGCTTCTTCATTTGTCAATAACTCTTTACCACTGGTTACGAGTAGAGTTGTGTTACTTTGTTCAACCCACTTTAAAATCTTTAGCAAAAAAAGGCCATCTCTGTTTTGTTGATGAAGAAGGAATGCAATTTCTTTTCAGCTGACTGTGTGAAAATTGGTTAAACGATCCTCAAGCCAGGGTGTACCTGTGTATGTGTCAGGGAAGCAACACAGACTTTCTGCAGTGTCTCATACACAATTATTTCTGGAGTGGTACACTGATGAGCTGTTGATGCTGTTCATGTTTGCATCAAAGTCAGGGAGCAGGATTGTGACCTGATGTTACTTTACAGGCACAAAAATCAACATTTGTGCGGCTGAAATTATCAGACCACAGTCAAATGAAGGATGGAAGACTGAGATTAGTGTTTCTGTTTATAATTAAGCTTGATGAAAGTTTTAATGATGTCAAGTGTAAAATGTCCAATTCTGTCATCTTCTCTATGGGTGTATTCAGATGTTCCAGATGTGCTTTGAGATTTACATTCTCTCCCTACGTATTCCTGTCAATTGCAGCACACATCACTGTTCAGTGAGATTTATTATTTTGTATCATTTGGGCTCAAACAGTGAAGAATTATAACCTTGTGATTATGAAATGGATTTCCACTCATCAGGGCAAATTGTTTTCAGGAAGAGCAATTACTTCTTGTGAGTTTTCAGTGGCGATTCAAACCTTAGCCAAAGGTTGACATCATGCTCATGGGGATATAGATCAAACCTGGAATTAGAGTGGAGTATTCATGACAGGTGCCCAACTTCAGTGTTGGGATCATCTCATCTCTGTTGAAAACTGATTTAAAACAGCTGTTCTCATCCGAACCTTTCTCTACATTGTCAGCAGAGCACCAGAATAAAAGGGCTTAGATATTCAAAGAGATTGTGCAGCTTTTGAGCCTTCAGAGGCAAACACGGAAGCTTAGTGATTTGCAAATACCTTATTTTCACAAATGCATGTTGCATATCATCAGAATAGAGCTGCTCAGAAAAGAGGAAAAAGAAAGGACTAAGTGTTTTTATTGTTGGAAATGTCAGCTGAAAATGTCAAAATCTTCCCTGAATGGCTAATTTTAGAAACATCTCTTGCAGAGAATCCTGCCCTGTTTTCCACCAGATCCTCTGCTCCCTCTCAGGATGAATGACAGCCCCATCCAAAACCAGACAAACTCCGAATTCATGCAAAACCTGCATTGGAATACTGAAATCTTCTGACAATGGGATTAACTTGACAGCTCAGCTTTCACTGTTTGATCTGCTCTATCGAAAAGTGCTTGGCTAAAAGCTTTAAACTGCAGTTCATATCCAAGCCCATGGAGCTCAGTACCTCGGTTTAGGGGAATGCTTTTTGTTTCCCATTGTTGCTAGAATGAGGAAACACATTGTCTTGAGTCAGATGTCTAGAGTGGACATGGCAGAGGTGCCTAAGGACATCTCTGAGCACCTTGCTGGGTGCCTCTAGGAAGTCCTTTGCAATGTCCTACTGGACTTCCCATTTTCCCAGCCAGGTACCCTAGGAGCCCTCAGCAGGGAGAGGGGTCAATTCAGATATTCCTGTGTCTAAGATGGATTCCTCTAAGTGGGCACCTGTGAGAGGCTGATTGCCCCTCCCATAAAGTAATCAACAAAGATAAAGATTGCCTTTGTTAAAGATGGGCGCGGTTTGCTGGCAAAGGGATGCAAACAGCACCTTTGTGACCTACGGGACTTGGCCCAGACATCTGCCCAAGAGCTCTGGCATGCCAAATAGAGTGTCTTGATGAAGTTCCCAGATTTCAGCCTGGCTAGAATGCAACACCCAGGACGAGATACTTCACACCAACTACCCCGAAGAAAGGCTGCTGCGTATTTGAGGTATGGACCGGTAAGCAGTGCAGGGAGGGGGCAGAGGCCCTGCCCAGTGC
>VWYK01118383.1:0-24402 GCA_013399775.1 Semnornis frantzii | reverse complement strand
GAGGCCCTGCCCAGTGCCGCTGCTGGGCCCCCAAAGATGCATGAGAATACACAGGAAGATTTCCTGGGGAGTTGCACCTGGACAAGTGGCCTAAGAACTGTAAAAAAAGACATAAGCGATGCCTGCAAAAGCGTGTGTGCATCTACCACCGGAGCACCGCCATGCACACCTACCACCAGTGCACCTACCACTGGAGAACCCCCCCACAAGGAGGACCCGAGGAACCACTCTGCAGAAGGACATCCCTGGGCCGGGCACCCCTCTCTCCCTCTCCTCCCTCGCCTGCGGTAGATGGTAATGTAATCCCATCTTTTTTCCTTCCCTGCTCTTAATCTTTTTCTTTGTTGTTCCCTCTCCCTCTTTCCTCTCCTCTTCCCTCTCTCCCTCGGTTTTGTTCAATGTTATCCCTTAATAAATAGTTCTTGGTGATATTTGGTCTCGTTTGCACCTTAATTTCACAACATGAACATCTAAAAGAACAGTCTTGCTCCTCTGGACAGAGATACTGTTTATCTCTGTTCCCCGGACCTCAACAGCACCTCACCTAGATCCCAAGACATCTTTGACAAAGCAGGTGGGAGCCTTATATGGGCTTCACTCCCTTCTGCTGCCCATCTTTTCAGGAAATGGCAATGTGTAGGTAGCTCTCACAACATCCACAATATTCATATGGGACTTTGGCATCACTGACACAATTTTACAATTGAGGGAAAACACCATTTGAGATCTGAAGTGAGGTTTTCCCTAAGGTCATCCACGAGCCAGTGGCAGAGCTCGGGGTCCCCTGAATCCTAGGGCAGGAAAGTGTATCTCCCCTCCAAACCAATTCAGTGCAGATATCCAAGTCCTACTCAGTCTGTCTGGGTTGCAAAGGGCAGAGGACAAAGAAGAGATCTGCAAATTCGAGCTTTCCATATCTCTGAGATGTGACTTGTGCCTGTGTCAGCTTTCTTAAAGGGATCATAATCTAATAGAAAGGAGCAAAAAGGCTGATCTGGCTGCTGCTGCAATATGATAACCCCCGAAACAATTAAGTATCTATCCACTCTTCTTTGTTAAAAGCATGAATAGCACAGTGGAGAACATATCCTCAGATAGTTGCAAAAATGAATTGCCTATTTTTACGGATCTTTTATTTAACTCCTGCAAGTAGTAATAAGAAAGCAATTTTAATAATAAATGTTATGCATAGATGAATTGCTACTTTTCATCTGAGAAGTGGTGAAGTGAGGAGTTTTCTTTATTTTTACTAATTTCCAATTTGATGCAGATGTGATTCCAATGTTAATTATGCCCCCCACTGTCTCTGTGCTCCAGTGAAATGTGACTCCCTGATGTTTCTCATTGTCTTTTGTTTACAATTATAAGAAGTTGATGGAAATCATCTGGATTTTGCTTCTGTACTGCTGTGGGATTTGTACAGCAGGAACCTGTCAAACTCGTGACCTGTAGAACAAGGAACTGTGACCAATTCAGGCCGCAATTGCAGCTGTAATCCTGGCATTGTTCTATTTCTTTCTCACCAGCTGCATATCTGTAATGAAATAGTTCCTGAATCAGGGAAGGATGATTTCAGAGTTATGGGTAAACAGTAGGATATTCATGAGTGAATTCTGATGCCAAAGTTTGTTAAATGTTATCTTGCTTAAGGCTCCATTTTCTTGTTCCTCACTTTTCTCTTGGGAAAAAAAATTAGAGAGAAAAATAATATGCATGTGCTATGAGCAGGATTTCATTTATATTTTCAGTGCTTTGGGACAGCCTGGAGACAAGGACTCTCTCTGCACCCACACACTATCTCCAGAACCAGGATCCATTAAATGAAAATGACTGTAGCATAATTTGCTGGTGATCTGCTCATGACATTGCTCAGGCTGGACCATTTGTGAATGTATTTGTCTTTACTGAAGCTGTGTATATATAAAGCATCTGTGTATCAACCATGTATCTTATGGACAAGCAAAGTTTACATTTTAGGAACATCTAATTAAGGTACCTGGCATCTTGCAACTGCAATCATTGTACTGGCAATGAAAGAATCATCAGGAAAAACTATCTGGATTTCAATGCCATATAAAAACCATCAGACAAATACAGCTCTCTAAGTAATGGGCTGATTCAATTAGTTCTATTTCTTTGAAGTGAAATATGTGGTAACATTAACAACTGTCAGGTTGCCTTCTGTGCAAAGGAACAAGAGAAGGCTTTTTCCCTAGTTCCCAGTGATTTTTGTTCTACTTTTCCTTAAATCCTACCTTTTTCCCATAGTCCCCAGTTCCTCCACTATTTCCATTGTTTTCTTCCTCCCAGCCAGGACTCTTGGCTGAGTTGAAGGCCATAACATAGTAGTGGTCATGTTGCTACTGATGCCAAAGCAGCAGAGCCAACATATGTGATGCTGGACCAGGTGACAGTTGCTCCTCTGGAGGGACGAGAGACCCAGTAAGATCTATGTGATGTCAGCAGGCCTTTATTCACTTTGCTTTTGCACTTTCAAAATACAGTTGGGAATTTAGCGTCTCGGAGCTATCACTAATACCTTATCAAATGTAGCTGAAAAAAATCTTAGGAGACTAAAAGACAGAATGGTACGAAGATCTGCTGCCTTATCTGCATGGTAGGTGAAGGGAGATATTAGGTGATCCATGAATTCTCATTATTTCCTTTGAGTTAGCTCCCTTAGATTCTCCATTACCATGTCAGAAGTTGACACAGATAATTGGCACAGATATGTGTCCACTTTACCAGCTCAGCCTGTGGACACAGAGGAGACAGAAGGAAGCTGCTTCCTGCACTCAGGGCACTTGTAGTCTGTGCCAAACAAGATATCTGTCCAAGATGCTGGTTCTGTGTCCATGGACACATTTAAGGGCATTAAGTCATGGCCCATTTAAGGGCACAGACTAATGTGGACACCAAAGCAGAGATAGATCACCTGCATGGAACTCAATTCCCCAAAACAAGGCTTAGACATGTTGCTCCATGGAACGTGCATCCTGACATTTAGCCTGTTGTTTGTACACCTTGTGGTACAAAACTGTGTGAAGTCCAGCAAAGGGAAAAACTGGGAGGTTGGACACTGGGATTCCCTAGTTGAAATGTGTCTCACCTCAGATTCTTTGGCCACCCCTGAGTGATCACAGCTACTTTAGGCAAAATATTAATAAAAACTAATAATAACAATGATAGTGTTACTAGCTGCACTTCATAAGTTCAGTGGGGAGCACAAATAGCCAGTTTGAGAGCACAAATATTCAGCTTGGGTATGAATGTCAGAACTGGATCAAACTTACTGGAGTTCCAGCTTGTTGGAAAAATGTGACGGAGTTTGAAAGTAAACAGGCATTCACATGACCCTCTCCTCTGGCACATTTTTTCTTCAGAAGCAAACAGGGACTGAGCCAACATGGTGAATGAATCACTTCAAATCACTAGAGGGCAAATCTGAAAATATAGCGACTTCGTGTTGCAGCTTGCAATCGTCCACACTTCTCCATTGCTAACTCCCTTGACACTGGAGGCATAAACCTTAAATTCACTGCAGTTTCACATTGGTAGTATGAGTTTAACTTTATTGAATATTTGAGATCTAAGCTACAGTACATAAGAGGAGAAAGTCAAACACTTGCTATCTTAAAGATTTTATGTTAATTTTTCCATGAACCATTTCATGTGTGACAGACATTTTTTCATAACCTGAAGGTTACAGTTGTGTATTTCTGACAAATCTACAGTTCTGTGCTGCCCTCCTACCATTACAATCAGTTAGTAGTCATGAGTGACCCATTAAATGTAACCACAAAACTGGTAGTGTCCTTGCTAAATGTCTTGTGCCCCGCAAAGATAGACCTGAAGTATCTTCCATCATGGAAAGAGCATGGCAAAACTGGAACTTTCTGCCTGTACCCTTTTCAGTCTGCAGGGAAGGAGTTAAAATGAAGAAGTAACTAGAAAAAATCAGGTTTGTTAAAACAGGCTCTCTGCTGTTGGTAACAATTACAAATAGGTGAGATTAGAAGAAAAAGTGAGTTCCAGTAGCTCAAGCATTAACCCCTGATACTGCATCCACCTGCTGATAGCCTTCTTCATGTTTTTTCACATGCTGCTGGCTTGATGCTTTCCTCCTTGTCCCCAGCACCAGCTGGCACCCTAATGTGACCCTCTCTAGCCCTGTTTGCCTTTCAATTTGAAAAACATGCCCCTTTTCAATTAGGAAGCAACAACATAGTAGCCGTTCACATCAGGGAACTGGCTCCTGAAGTCCTAAAAACATCTTTAGGTTGAACCTCTCCCCAGTTTTTGTGGCGTCTTGTGTTGCCTGACACAAGGATCCAGCCAATCAGGCAAAGCTATCTGATGCAGTCTATGGGCAAGCTTCACAAAATCAAGTACATTGCAAGAGGAGGCAAAGCTCAACCAAATTCCTTGTATGAACATACATGAAGCAGCAGGGCATAGGCACCCTCTTTGAATGGTGAGTGGGTATGCAAACCCAGGCCAAGCCTCCACATGGGCATATGGACACCAGGAGTGCTCTATGTCTCTGCTCCCAACCAGCAGAAAGGAAGAAAGATAGTCCAAGGCCAAACGGCAGCCCAGTGGCGCATCTGGTTTGCCAGATCTCCAAAGTCATGTAATAATCTTTTATTCACTAGACAGTATTGCCTCCCTAAAGCAAAAATAATGATATTCGCTAATGAGGTGTTTAGGTTTAATTAAAGCTGGTAGAGTACATTATGTAGCAGGAATGAAATTATTGTTTCATCATTGTATATTACAGTAATTACACAGTAGCTAGACTTCTTCATTAATCACAGAAAAAGACTACCCAAATTCTATATCCTATACATTTTTAGGTACATCACATAGGAATTGCAAAGGACAGAGGAACTGATGTTCTGCATGTCATATTTAAGTACTTGCCTGAAATCTTCTGGCTATCACTATATTTCAATGGGACAAATGTAGGGTGTTCCACCTGCAAATACATAACCCAGGAGCGCAGCTCAGAATGGGATCCCCCTAGCTGGATTGCACCTTGCTGGAAAGCAACCTGGGAGTCATCAAGCTCAGCACGAGCAATGCGCTGCAGCAGCAATGCAAACCAACAGGATGCTGAGTGTGGTCACTCCCCAGGTTACATGGTGCTGATGACCTCACTGTAGTACTGCCATTTTTCCCCATGCACCTCATCAGAGGAGCCAGCTGGGACATGGTAGTGTTCGTGGTTGGTCCTGCAGTGTAGACAAATACATGTTCAAGGATAGATCCTGAGAACATCCCACCCTTGTGAGCAGTGAGGTCAGCAAAGGTAATCCTGGGAAAAGTAAGATCCATGGTGCTGGAGAATTCACAGGGAAAAAAACACCATCACTTCCTGCAAGAAAGGGCTGATCCCTTAGAATTGTATTTCTTACTCTCTATTTTAGGCAACATCTGATTGGTATGTTAGCTTTCGCAGATCCCTTTTGCAGGTTCCTGACTAACTTAATAACCTTAGACCTCTCACTGAGTTTATTTTCCATTGTAAGAGCCTCTGCCGTGGGCACCGGGAAGGAGCTAGGCCACAGCACTTTGCTGCAGACAGGGTGAGATGTTAGCCCAGATAGAGCTGCGAGGATGGATGAGGAGGGAGACTGATAAAACAGGGCTCATGCTCAGCACCCAACTCTTGCCAGGTCTGTGCATCCTAGCATTGAATTCCAGCAGGGCACCTGAGGTTACAGAACTGAGCCCAGTCACCCACTTGAGTTAAACCTTCCTGCTGCCAAGATCACTATCAGCCAACACTCAGCCCATCTGAAGGATCTGTATATTTAATACTGTTATCTAAACATGAGGAGCCGAACAGGGTATCATACTGAGCCAGGAAAAAGAGTTAACAATTTGTGTTCATTCAAGAAATGTTTCGGTGCCAGTGGCAAAGCCACATGAACCCACAACCAAAGACAAGCTTCCAGGAGTGATGAAGATAATATCTTGTTAGCAGCAAATACAGAAACCTAATTTAATTAATTATAATAGACCAGTTTTTCAAGATGTCTGAAGAATCTTAATGGAAATGAAATGCATTACAAAGGAGAGAAAAAGTAGATCTGTATGCATAAAGCAGGGGACATTTCAGCTGTCCACTCTTATTCTTCTCTGTTAATGCTTTCCCTTACTTGCTCTCCTTTCACTTTCATCTTCACCTAAAATTAAATGCATCATCAGTGAGATTGAAAAGAGAGAGAAGATGTTGAAAAAGAGATAGAGCACTCATAACTATGTACAGTAGGGGCAAGGTATATTCAGTTTCATATTAAGCTCGGTCTCGGTGAAAGTGTTGATCTGTGACCTGAAAGAAAGCCTGGAAGGAAAACAGGTTAAAGTAGACAAAGAATCAGTAAAAGACTTTAACTGAGAGTGAGGAATGGATGTATTTCAAATTGCTCGGAAATTTATCTCATTTTTAAATGATTTATCTAGCCAGGTTAGGGATGGAAAGCTGAAGAAAATGGATGTTTTTGTATCTTTTTCAAGGCTTCCTGGCTTCAAGGGATTTGCAGAAAATAATCTTCCTACAGTATTTTGAGATAATTTTCATAGCTGAGGCCACAAGCAAGCAGTCACATGTAAGATCGTGTATACATGTGGCCATTTTCTAAGCTCAGAAATACCTTGGGCTTCATTCTAGTTCTAAGTAAATATCCTTTGCAGATATTATGCTGAGGAGTTCACCCTTCTGCATTTCTTTCTGGTTCCACCCTAAGACTAGGAAGAAAACTTTCCTGTAAGATTTGCACCTTAGATATTCATTATCTTATTCTTCAGTGCTTAATAAAAAGAGCAAAGTATTGTAGTGAAGATCCAAGAGGGAATTTAAACTCATGACAACTGTGATACAAGAGATGTATTTTAGTGGGTTTCTTTTTCTCCTGAAAGCAAAAAAAACAACCAACCAAACAAAACACAACCAACCAACCAAACAAGCAAAAACCAAACCAAACAAACAAAAAAGAAAACCCACAACACAACAAAAGGAGAACAAATTGTAGACAAAACTGTTTTGCCAGAACTGGGCTACCAGTTATTACTTCTTCCAAGCTAAGCTTTCACCTACAGAGATCATTCAACAGAAGCACAGGGGAAGAAAATTTTCTTATACTGCATGATACCTCAAATAAACCAGTTCCTCGCAAGTGTTTAATTTTGCATATCAGACATAATTATTAAGTCCACAGGGTAAATTTCTGGTTTAGATATCCTGCTCTTCTTTTCTGTGCTGTGAAGTAGCTAAATGATGGCAATAATGAAGTAAAACACAAAAATATCGTGGCTATAACTTTGGATGACACTTGATTTTGCAATATTAACTACATGTACTGTTTTCAGACAAACACACATATGAAAAGTCACCAGAATAATGCTATTAGTGCTAAGAAGGCAAGCCTGGAGGTCAACTCTTTCAAAGCAGAGTAAAGATACCTTGCTGGGGCATCAAATGCATGGGAAAAAGCCTGCTAAGGTGTGCCAGTTCAGTATCTAAAGAAGAGTCAAAAAAAACCCAAACAAAACAAACCAGTGTAATTCAGCACAGCCCCTCTCAGAAGGTCTACATTTATCTAAGTAACTTTCTTAGAGGAGTCCCTCACTAAGTTGCCACCTCTAGATGTAATTCAGTGAGGTTTAGAATCAGATCCAAGTTTCTCCCCATCCTTATTATTTTACATTTTCACACAAGACTTCATGATTATTGGTTTGGAACATTAAAATGCAAATGATAGAGGGAGCAATACATATTTAAATGCATAGTGTCATCTTGGTATAAAAGCTTTCCTGGAACGGAATGACAGTATTTTCTTCAGCAACTTCTAAAAGTGGCAAAATAAAAATGAAAGGGAAAAAAAAACTATTTGCATTCATGCATTATTGCCCACGCTGAAAGAAAAAGCTTAGTAAGCTTAGAGCAGGGGGCAGGTGGAGAAAAACAGTCATTAGTGTAAGTGCAACGTGCAGCTAACTGTGACTTCCCAGACAGCACAAGGAGGAGGAGAGTGTGGCTTACTCTACAAGGTAGCGTACTCCTTACAGAAAAACAAAAAGGGGCTCTGACTTGTCTTTGTCGCTTTGGAATCAATATCCTCTTCATGCAAGCACAAAGGGGAAAGAGTGAAGAAAGGATGGAACCAGGGCAGAATGTAGAAAGCATCTCCCTCCTATCTCATCCTCATGGGATGCCTTGCTGTTTTCCAAATTTACCCTCTGCTTAAGGAGTGACAGATCATTTATTTTCATGATGCTTTTTTTCAAACCTTGCATGGTGATTGGGGAAATACAGAATGTTTCTCATTTCACTTTTTTAATACCACTTTGCCACTGCCATATTTAATGTTTCCTGAAAAGCTAATCCAAGATGTAAAAAATCTGGAAGATGCGTGCTTGTGCATTCCCCACTTTCACTCCAGAGCCAGCATTAGGACCACGACATTCAATGTCATATATTGATGGGTAAAGGAGACACATAGCTGAACTGTCACTACAAGCTACTTTAGCTCCCTTTACACACCCTGTCTTAAAATATCCATGCTAGCTCCACTTTCCTTCTAGGACACTGCTCTGCTTCCCATGGGATATGTTTTAGCAATATCAGGTGTGAATAGAGGTTGCAGACAGTTCTGAAAGGTAAGTCCGTGTTTAGTCTCTAAATTCCATGAAGCTGAAGAGTATCTGAATACAGGCCTGAACTGGCTCTCTGCTATGAAACACAGTGCCTTGAAGAACTGACAAAGTCAGTGGAAAACTTCATTCAGGCCTTGCTCCTGCACGCACACACAAAGACATACATATACGGAGGTGCAAACAGTCATTTTCAGGTAAAGAATGTGGTCATAACATGTCGCCAAAAAGGGTTTTGCTAGAGGAGTCACAGCTGCATCAGCTTTTGGCAGGACTGTGAGAAGAGATGGGAGACTAACACTCTTGGTTGAGGGAGTGAACAAGCTGATAAAATTTCAGTCACTTATACCAGTCTTTAGTGAGAGCAGAATCAGGAGCTTTGAAGCTTGTTGCATTTGCAAGTATTTACATTTCAATTATTACCATTTTGGTGAAAATTATAGCAAAACAAAATTGGAAAAAAAAGAAAGAAAAAGTTTAGTTAAAAATTTCAGTAAATTCCTGGAGGGACCAAACACTATTCATGTCATGTCACTCAGCTTATCTTGAAACAGGGCTGTGTTACTTTCGCAATTTCTAAGTTGCATTTGTTCCTAGGTTGTATCAAGCCATAAACTAAATTAGTTTGTTCATTGATTGCATTGCCCTTCATTACCACTTAGGCCATCTTATGCTCTCTCCAAGGATGAGCTCACTACACCAGAGCTGGAGCCAGCAGCTGTGGGTGGGGGACTGGGAGGGGTGCTTTGCTCTTTTCTCTGCTGTTCTTTCACTTTGGAGGGCAGAAAGCTTCTGAACCACAAGTACTCTTTATGTCTCTTATCCTTCAAAAAATCATCTTCAATAACAAAAACTCATTCTTTAAAATAGAAATTCATTCCAAGCAGTGTCACTCATTCCTTTGCCCTATTCCTACATTGCCATTATACAAGTGAAAGGCTGCCTGTTCCCCACTGTCTGAGCTGTGGTCCCTTTATCAGGGTCACCCCCAACTTAACACAGGAAAAATTTGCTGCTCTGGAATTCTAGCTTCCTGTGCCAGTACATGAATCACACTGGAAATTATTACAAATGTGAATTAAAATAAGCCATGGAAATATATTATAAAACTCTTCGTTGGTTGAATGTCAGTAACAGGGTAATGGTCACAAAAGGGAATCTGATGCTACGCTCCAAAGGATCAAGTCAGTTAGCTAATGCCTTCTGGAGGAGATGCTGTCTGTAAACAAGTCAATTACTTATCTGCGTTCTGACTAGTAAGGGTCAAACTGGGCAGACACCATAACTGTTCCTTTGTAAACTAATAACATCCTTCCAAAACATGTTCAGGTTTGGTCTGTTCTGGATAATTTTAAATTTTTCTATCAATTGCTGGCAATTTCCTTCTGAGACCTAATTGCAAATAACATTGCTTAGGGTGAGGTTCAATACCAACAGAGGAGGTTCTGTTTCCTTCATCTTAGAGCATTCTCTGAGACCAGGGAGCATGGTGATATTACCCTTCATTTCTACTTATACCTATAAGCTGAACTTCTTAGACATCTACATATGAAGTTTATACATCAGTTTAATTCTTCCCTGGACATCCCTTAGCTTGCAGGGGGTTTATTCATCTGAGTGTCTTCTGCAGCATCTCCCTTCCAGTAATCAACTCCCAGTCTTTGGTTTCACATCTCCTGACCTTTTCAACCACCTCACTTGACTTTTCCATTAATTCCTCTACACCTTCTGAAGATCAATTTTACTTTCTGTTTCCTGCTTGCTGCTGATCTCTTTACTCAGTAACTTGCTTCCAATGCAATGAATGATGGGGGAAAAAAAAAGCCTACCTTGTGTTTGTCTAACAAGTCTCCAGACTTATCAGCTTCATTAGTGAAATGGAACAAATTATTATTAACTCAAACCACTTTGTAATCCCATGTTCCACTAGAGAAGAAAACGAGATACATCAACAGCCAGAATATACAACCGGGACAGAGACTGCTATACAGAGAATCACAGCAGGTTTGGTATCAATTTGGTTACACATCCTTCCTCTAGAACAGTATCTGTTTTCATAAATACCTCATTATGGTCTCTCAAAGAGTAACAAAATATAGATGAACTGTGGTAACTCTCACCCTGAGGGTACAGATTTGGTAGAAATACAATCTAGCTAATAATTAAGAATGACAAGAAGGCAAACTAGACGTTCCTCTTCAGCTTTCCAGGATACAAGATGAACAGGACATCTGAAACTGCTGAACTATAAGTTTTGCAGTGTGCACAATAAGCTGATAGAAACCTAGCCACGGGATACCACTGAGACCTTGGTTTTTAAAGAAGAGTAGTCCAGGCGTGTATCTGAACACCAAAAACAATGTCACATTAGGTAAGTTTGGAGTTTTTAGAGCAGGGATATATATCTTCATGCTTCCATGTGTAAGGTAGTGATCAGCACAGGTAGGTTGAAATATTTGTATTATGAGTAGCTTCCTGACTCTGTCGTGCTTGAATCCAGGAGTGTAAATATGACAGTGTCCTTCACAATCAAGGACCTCCACGCTCTGACAGTTTAGAGACTGCTTGTCTGTAATACCCAGCCATGATCTGCTTCTACACCTGCAGCCTGATGCGCGTTCTGCTCTTGTGTAGCTCATACCTCCTCCAGGAAAAGCACTTAAGCCTATTTTTTGTTCCAGGATCTGTCTCTGTTTCCCAGACATGTAAGGAACTGGCCCACTGTGGTACAGTGAGACATGTCAGTCTATGCATTAGGTGGCCAAATGGGCTGGCTCAGCTCTCTCTACATTAATCAGAGGAGACATCCAGATTTAACGACCTAGGGAGTCTGGCCCCTCGGTCAGCACACGCACCTTCACCTTATCCAAATGCACCTGGCCAGAAGTGAGGTCCCTCATTTGAACTAGTGTCTGCACTAACCCTGTAGCCAGCAGAAATGGAGGAAGGCAACTCTCATGAATTCATTCCTTTTTAAATCAGGTGGATGAAGAGGTGGGATAGATCACTGTCTGGCACTGCCTGCATTGACTGCAATTAGACAACTAAGTTAGGTCAGATGCTTAATTTCTAAGTAATTAAAATTAGGTTAAATTAATCCCTCCCTGTGTTTTATACTAATGGGAAAGGCTAATGATCGCACATTATTTGAAGAGAGATTGTTCCTCAGCCCAGTAAAACAAAATCCATTTGTTTTCCATCTGTGCTATTTGTTCTGATGAGCGTATTGTTGCTCTCTAATATAGCAGGTAAAATGAGAAGAGGCAACTGAATCACTGATGCAATATTGCCAGTTGTTTGTATCTTATTGCTGATCTCTCACAATATGTTCTGTTTCTTGAAGCCTTGGGCATTGCAAACAAACGAGAATACCACCTTCCTTTTTTTAATATGAACCACAAGTTTATGCTTCTAGTCATCTGCAAAACAAGTGTGGAAAAGCATGATCTGAGTGTGCTATACAAGAAAAAGAAAAGCCAAACACAAATAAAAATCACCCAGGATATACTAAGAAAGAGCAACTGTCCTCTGTTTTAATCTGGTTTTCAAGTCGGACCCAAGATTTTCTTCCTTTTGTTGCCAGTAGATCTGCTTTATGGAACCTTAAGATTTCATGCAAACTCTTATTTAAAAACAAACAAACAAAAAAAAAACAAACAAGAAACCAACCAAACAACAACAACAACAAAAGCCAAAGCCAAAACCACCTAAAAACAGCCCAAGCTTTAGTATCAATTACAGCATGGCCAATGAATGGCATCAAAAGCAGCATCTTTTCCACCTGTTTCTTCATAAGCCAGATTCTCTAGGATTTTTTTTTTCCCCCTTTTTTTCCCACTGAAACTCAAGAGCCACATGCAAAGCTCAGAAAGTGTCTCTGGCTGTTACTTGTTAATTGATTCATTGTGTGGAAATGGAAGAGAGTTAAAAAATGTTCTGTAGCTGTTGTGTTTCCTTATGCTGCAAAAGGTGCAACCAAGGTTACAGGGGCCCTCAGTCACATGGAAGAGCCACACAGAAGTGGGACAGACAAAACAGTCCTACTTTGATTTGTTTTTTCAGTAGTTATCCATTCATTCAGGCCACAAGGCTCCTATAACCAACTACAGGCCAACGCCTTTTCCCCTTCCAAGACCAGACAATATTCTACAGTATTTCAGCATGCGACTTAGGGTTCTTTCTAAATCTTGAGGACTTCAGTAGCAGTAAGGCTTTAACAATAGGAATTAATGACAAAGTATACTTTAGATATTAAAGCATGGTTTGAAAAAGACACAACTATCTCTACAGCAAGCAACTTTCTACACTCAGGGGTTTGGTAGAGAGGAAGCCTGTAGAACTGCAATTCTCAGAAAGCAAAGCATCCTAAATGTGGAGGTGGTGGAGTAGGAGTCAAAATGACTTTTAGTGTTTTGCTAACTTCTGAGCAGGGTTGCTGGTACATACCATTTTAAAATGAAATTAGGAAGGGACTTGATGCAAAAGGAGTTTGCGTATTGCTCAACAGTCAGAGATTCTGCACTTAGGCATCAATGCTTCTGATTTGGTTGAGCAAGTCACTCATCCCTCAACCTTCACTAGGTAGTTGCACTTCAAATGGAGTTATTCTACTCAGTCTTTCACAGATAGTGGATTTTTAAAATCATCTTTGAAATGCTGAAATTCTGCAAGGCAAGGAATTATACACGGTGCAAAGTATGACTGACGTTTATGTTAGTCATCAACTCTCTTACGAAAGATAGATTTAGGTAAATTAATGTGCACAAAACAAGGCTGCTTCTGCAAACCCCGAAGATCTCCTGCTCTGTGTGTGTGGATGTGAGCACAACAAATGGTGCACTGGGATTTTCCCAGGCCTGGTTCTGCTGTCCTTGGAAGGAAAACACTGACTGCTGGGCTAAGGCCGAGTGCATCTAATGTCTCGCCATGACTCCTTGAGATCCATGGAAAAACCAAGAAAGCCTGGGAGCAAGAGGAAACAGGCACCTCATCCACCAGCAGAGGAAATTTCTGGATTACTGACCTAAGATGCCCTGTTTGGCCATGTCACATAGAGAAGCATGCTGATGGAGAACTGACCCTGATGAGCTGGCCATCTGGTACACAGAGCGTGCTGCAGTGGGAAGAAAGGGGTGTTGTTTGCCAGGAGTACTGTGGCCAAACTACCAGCAGTAGTGGCACCCAGGCAAATAGCCTTATTCTTTGAGCAAAAACCTCTCCATCTATACATACGTCTGTTCCCTCACTCATCCCCTGTCTGAATGAGAAATCAGGGCCTTCTTTACATGAGGAAGCACATGCCAGATGCTGAACAGTCAACAAGAGAAATGCTGCCAGGGTGACAAAAGAGGTAATCATATAAATACTTGAAAGCTCCTTTAAATCGAAATGTTCATTGTCCTTTTTAAAAGCAAGGTACTTTTTATCAGCTATTTAATTCCTTTTGAAGGCAAGGAAGGGGCGGAGGAAATATTTCTTTACAAGGATGAGGCATTTTTTCTTTTCATATTTATAACTTAATTGAGAATATCTTCCTTTTCTTTTCACAGTGTTTTTCCCTGTGGAAGTTTATGAGGAAAGCAAATTTGGACTACTTCTTTGTTCATGCATATATGGATTTTAGAGAGAATATGAACAGCGTGTGTTTTGAGGAAGAGCAATTCCCTGACATCATGGCAGAACCAAGTATGAGCTTATTTGCCATAGTGTCTCCAGCCTTCTGAAACACCCAGAAATCTGCTGGTTGCATTAGACCCATGGAAATCTGCCCGGCGGTTTCCACCCTCTGATTTTGTGGTTAGTTTCTTGTATTTATTTCTAACATCTCCATCTACGTCTAATATGTCCCTTGACTCCCAGTCCTGCTTGTAAGAGCATCTAAGCCTTTCCCCCATATAGAGTCAGCATGAAGGGGAAATCCCTGCCTCACCAAGCAGTGCCCAGGCTATCAGCAGGCAGCATCACCAGCACCATCCCAGCCCCTACAACCTCATGCTCACTGGTGTGAAGCTCTTCGGTTCCCTATAGCCAGGCACATTTAGAGAAGCTGCCTGGGCTACCGGGGAGGAGAAGGACTCTAGTGAACGAGAAGTGGGTGCAACACACAGGCTAGGTGTTTGGTTCCTAGAGCACCTCCTTTCTCTGAGACAGCAGCTGTCTAAAAGTTCACTTTAATTTTCAAGTGAAGCTTCACCCACAGTCTTTGGGAATGGCTGCATTCCCTTTTCCCTTTTCAATTGTGTGGAGGAAAAGCAAAGAAGGATGGTAGTGGGACTTGGCATCCCAAGTTAAAATCATTTGTATGATTTCTTCTAGCTTCCCCACACTCCTCCCCTCTCCCCATGAGAATGCTGGCACCAATTACAAGCCTGTCAAGGTCTCAGGGGATAACACCATCTGCAGTAAGGCTGATGAATTAGATTCTGCACACCAACAGCAGGCAGCACAGACAACACCCTGCCTACTTGGTTGCTGCAGAGGTAATGATGGGGGAAGAAGCATTGTTTTGTCATTGTGCCTTTTCCTGAACACATTCCGGACAAATGTTTCCCTACGTCTTCTCATTTATGAAGGCAGCCCCCTGGACAACTTCCACAGCTAGTGATGCTAGTTTATATGCAGTGGTTCTTCTATGGATCCTGTCTCTAGGATCCTATAAGGCCTAATTAGGCTGTGATAAAGTGTCTTGCTTCAGATACGTAAATAATATAAGCCCAGAGTGCTGTCTTTTTTTCTATAGTGATCTCTCACTATAAGTACCCCTTTAGTCAAAGAGGTGTCATTTGGTTAATAGTCATGGTCTTGCCTAACACAGGTGCTCTTCCTTCCACAGGTTTTGCCCTGCCTTTCACTTAGAAAGAAAGAAATACCAGACATTCATTTGATAGCACATTTTGTCAAAACTGAGGAAAACTTGGCAATGTGACCCCAGATGATTACTCAAGAGCATGTCCCAGATGTGTTGTATCTCCATGATTGATGGCTGACAGATGGTGACTGTGGGGAGGGCAGAAATAGGTACCATTTTAACATGTTTTTGTCTAACGTGAACCCTTGATCCTCAGGAGAAGGCAAACACATGGTATGCAAGAGGTGGTGTCCTTGGGGAGAGCAGATTAAATACAGAACCTCAGGAACATCTCGTTTTAAGCTGTGCCAGTAGCATTTTCTAATTTCTGTCCCAGGATCATGAAGGTTGCTTGTCTGCATAACCAAAAGGAGAAAAGCAGGGAGAAGAAGCTGTTTCCATTCTGACAGGGGCTGAATGTTTGCGGTATACAAACCCTAACAAAACTCTTCATTGATTCACAGTGAGAATTGCTGCTGGGGCAGATGCAGCCCTTTGGTGCTGAATAACTTTCTCAGCACTCAATAGGTGTTCAGGTGCAGTGGCAAGGGCACTTCTAACTCACAAAGGTCTGGCCTGAGGGGCTTCAGCCATTGTAGTTCAGTCTTCTTCAAGGCATCCCTCTGTGTATAGGAATTGTCATTTACAACACATTCAAGGAGCAAGAAATTATTAGGAAAACATCAGCTGACATGAACAATTAACATATTTAACTATCACTGCTTGATTTCACATGTGATGCCCTCTCTTACGAGATACTGCCACTCTCACATTGTTCAAAATCTACATGCTAAAAAAATGCAGAAAATTTGTTTAAAAAAACCCATTTGACTGCTATTTACAACAAGGGCTGAGTGGTGATATTGCCAGCTAACAACACTAGTATTGAAGAGTAGTTTGTCTTTCTGTGCAAATCTCACCTGCCAGTAGCTTGGCTGAAGACATCAACTCCTTTTAAAAAAGATGCCATGAAATAACGAGGGGCAAAACTTCCGGTGGCAGAACTTTCCTATGGTAGGCAACTTTTGTGCCTGCTAGGTAAGTACACAAAGAAACCTTTTACCTTCAGTGAACACCCTGGTTTGATACGTTAAGAGATGAAAGGTGCCCATTAATAGCAGAGAATCCTACTGTACATAAGCAGTTCCCACAAAACCTATCAGATAGGTGGTCTTCCTATCTGCCCTAGCCCATACCTATCTCTTTGTGTTGGGGGAGGAGAGAGAGGACACCTCCTTTTTGTTTCCTGATGCAGGCTGTGGATTAAAGTCCCTTGGTAGCTTCTTGCAGGGTCAGAATTAATTCTCTGTAATGTGAACACTCAGGACTGGAGCACTTTGAATTATTTACTAAGTTATATAATGAATGCGACTTTTTGTTCCCATTCATGAAGCTTCTGCAGTGAGAAACTGGCTTTTACGAGCATGTTCTTTCTTTACAAGAGTTTGTTCTAGAGCTAATAGCTCTAAGCATATCTGTACAACAAATGACCAAAGCTACTATCCGATTTCTTCCTTGGTTGGGACAACAGAACTGTAACCAGGACCTGCCTTCTCTCCCACCATTTGCTGTTGCTAAGTAAATGTTGTGTGTTTTTTGGAAGATTTTAAAAACAGACCCATGAGCACCACATTTTCTGACTGTTAATATTTATGATGTTTTGATTTCTACAAGTAATGTTGCAAGTCAGAACCCATTCATGTCCATAAAAGGCAGTAAAAGGGATTAGAGGTACCGGCAATGTGAGTCAGCAGCTTTTATTTTTATAGGCATTTGTGAATACTTTTTTTATTTTATTAGCTAAGGGATCTCTCTTGCCAACTAAATAAACAGTGGCAAGTTGTAAGGCACAGGAAATGTTATCACAGAGACTAAATGAAAACCTCATCCAAGCACATGGTCGAGTTAACAGTGCACCACACTTCTCTGTGGTAGCTTTAGATAGTACTTTGAAGAGCCCCTCTGACCTTTCTGTCTACTACCCATCAACCATCTTCACCTCGTATCACCCTTATTGACTGGGTGCACACTCCCATGCATGCACACAGACATGGAGAAGACAGTTGGATGCTGCATTGTCTGTCCACCTGGTAAAACTGACTGGATTCAATATAAAGGAGTCACGCTTCTTACTTCTCCAAACATCACAAGAGAAATGTCAGTGGTTGTTCTAGTAGCCCAGCATGGACATTGTGGAATCTCCATCATTTGGCGGGAGCTGGATCAAATCAGATCTTTCCCTGCTGTTGGCAGCCTTTCACAGTTCTGAAATATGTCTCTTAAGGCCTGTTTTCAGGTGCTGGTGTTCAAGATAGTGCAAAAACAAAGACCGCAGAATGCAGTAGCAGGTAAGATATTCAACTATTCATTGCAGTAGGCGCCAGCTGACTCACACTAAATCAACCCGCACAAAATTTTCAGTCTTTCCTCTATCCCTAAGCAATAATTAACAGCTGAGTGCTCTGATGACTTCATGTTTTACTAAGATTTCATTTTTTACTAAATATAAACCAGCACATTTACTAACACATTAAGGAGTATTACTTCCAATAATTAAAAACTGAACTACGACTGTCCAAATAAATGAAAATAGTATGTCTTATAATGCATGATTCTTGCTTTTATATTGCATTTAGTCTCTTCCTAATTTGCACCATCTAATGATTCATTGCAAATTAGTGATATTCTAATGCACATACATTTTACCAATGACTTGTGAAACATCCATTCTCTTGCTAAAAAACGTGCCTGAGTGCAACTGCAAGAAAAAGCGTTGGGCCAGCAGAAAAGAATGAAGGGTAAAGAGACACATAAGAAATTCAAAAGATGCAAAGGGAAAGTACTGCTTCACCTGTCTTGTCTTTCAACCACCAAGACTCACCAGAAGATATTTTGCTTTGTGGGATTTCTGAGATACTTCAGGAGCACCCCAAAAGCTGACTAAGCTTCATCACTGCTGTGCTAGTAACCTAGAGTATCGTTGAATGAGGAGACTTCTTGAGTTTCAGGGTGGTGCTGCAGAATATCTGCAAAGGATGGGTGTGTTCGCCAGGCTCAGTTATAAAATGGAGTTGTGATACTGGCACACTGCAGGATGCACAGTGGGGCCATGGAGCTGCCCATTCACACAAATGGACACCAGCTGCAGAGACTCAGAGCTGGAGCGCAACAATGAAGGGAGAGAAGGAACAGGGTCTGCATTCACTTCCATCTTTACACCCTGCTTCCTATGGCATGGCTGAAATACTGTGCAGCCTGGACAAAACATTCGAAGGAGTGCCTATCCCCTGTTCAAAAAATTAATTGGGCTCTACAGATTCTAAGCTTCATGAAAAATCACAGCAGCTTTCTTAGCACAAGGTACAACTTTGTCCAATTGTTTAGAGAGCAACACACAGATTAACACATGGCTGAGAGAGAGAGAGAGAGAATGAGGCAGAAAAGAAGATTGATCATCATAATTAGAAGTCTATGAGACACTCATATATGATGCTTTGGTACCAGGGTAGGTTATATTGTTTCCATGCCAGTGAAGCTTAATAGCAAGTCATTAGCCAACAAATCACTAATACTGATTTTAAATCAAATAACGTCTCTGTAAGAGCTTGAGTGTCTGAAAAATAACGTGATACTTAATCATTAATCCAATTAGGGGCTGCAGGTTAAATATGCTATGTAAAGGAGAGCTACAGTTTTCTGTAAGACAATAGGTCTGGTTCTTATTTAATTTACCGAGGGAGCTCCTCTAAATCTAACATTTCAAGACAGATCCATGAGATCAGAGCTGGGCCTAGCCTTTCAGATTTCTATCTTCCTTTCACACAGTGATTAAAGACAAGACCTCATTGCATATGATCAGCTGCTGTGGCATGCCATTTTAAATGTAGATCTTTCAAAGGGTGAGAAAGTGGGAAAAATAAAGTGTATTAAATAAAAACACATGCCTTTCTTTTTTTGCCTTCCAATATAATTTACATATACTCACCTTCCTGTTTATATTGCAAAACCAGCCAAAACTGTTAAAAATAAAATCAATTCCTAGCTAGCACTTTGAAAGGAAGCTCAAGACTGAGGGAAATTTCACATCTGAGCTGTATGTTCCTGAGGAGAAAGAGTCTTCATAAACACAGGTGCTGCTGACACAACCTTCAGTGCAGTGATGCTGGCATTTCCTACAATGTGTAAAAGGTCTTTTAGTCTGAGAAGTGCTAAAAATCTTGAATATCATTTGTTTCCAAAGGGATCGCTTTCCATCTTCTCATAGGCAAGTTACAGTTAGGGGAATGTGTATTCACAGTCCATGATCTCTCTAATCAAGACCTCTTTAACTCTTTTTTTTCCCAGACAAAATTCCTTTGAAGAGAGCGAGAAGCTCTGAACAGGGTATAGTTATATACAGTCATACAGCATTACCCAGACTACTGAATCTAATGGGGAAGAGCACAAAAACTGCAGACTCCTGCAAGGGAGAGGATATGTAGGTGAAGCAGCTTCTCTTTTTCCAGCATGGTGTAGCTACATCACTACAGAGGACTCAGCATATTACAGTAATGAAGCCTGCTGGGTTCTTGCTCATTTGGGTCTTACAGTCTCTATGCATCATATTGTATGACAGCTTGTTATAGCAGGAACCAGAGGAAGTCCTGGTTCCTCTTGGAAAAGAGAAGGTCAGTGGAAAAATTCCAGCTATGGTTTTCATCCCAAACGTCAGACTCAGGGAGAAACAAAAGAGTAAATGAGGACTTGTGAGTTTCATACTGTGGTCTCAGTATTAGGGCTGGATGGTTCAGGCTAGCACAAAAAAGGCACTTTTTGGTGCCCTCAAAGACACCAAAATGGCAATAGCTGGGACTTCTCATGTTCATTTCTTGTGGGTATCTCTAAGTGCTTCAATGTCGCCTCATTGATAATCTGCAAGCAGTGCACCAAGGTGCTCCTTCCTACAGCCTTCAAGGCAGGGAGAAGGGTAGGGAAGTGAGATTAGTGACACAGAAGCCATCTCACATGATTTTAAACAGAGATCTTTGGAGAATTCAACTGAGTCTCCATGGCAAAGATTTAGGTTTCAGCCACCTGTGCCAGGGTATCATTAATGACTATTCCCACACCACTGCTCCACTGACAAACAACATCAGCCACAGAGGGATCCCTATTGCCGTTTGGCCTTACTGGTCTAGTACTTCAGCATGAATCACCAAAATAATTTTCCACTGGCACCTCCTTTGCTTTAAAGTGCCCATCCTCATGGGAATTGTAATGAAGAAAACGCACCTGAGCCATAGTAGTGCACAGTATATGGCAAAAAATGTGTTCCCTTTAATACCGCACAAGGCGCTTTCACCCGAATGACTTGACATACATCAGCCAGGAGCATTATCTCAGGCGTTACTCTTGTAGGAACTCTCTGGGTCTGAATAGAGATTTGAACTTTATTAAATTATAACTATCCACTGCCAAACCCACACTATTTTTCATTAAGTGGGTTGTGATCCTCTTACTCTGCCATTTGTAATCCCTACCATTTAGCCTTCAGGTTCAAAACCACTAGCTTTTGGTTTTTTCACTGTTAACTGTTTCCTCACTATTTATCAATTACAGCATTTTTTCTGTGGAGAAACATCAATCTTTTTCAGTAACATTTCACAGAAACCAAAGCAAAGCCTTGAGGGTATGTCTGGGACGCAGGCGATGTCTGCAATGTCAGTTGGTTTCACATCTCAAGAAGGTCAGGAAGCGGTGAAAGTCCAAATGGAAGCACCCTTCCCCATGCCTAGGGGTTACAACCTCATCTACTGCCAAAACTGCTGACCTCCAGCTCTACGTCATGCACTGCCAGCACTGGGGAAGGATGGGCAGGAAGCTCTGCTGGAGCTGCCCTGAGGACTTGATTACAGATGGTTGATGGAAGTTGTCCTGCCTCTTTCCCCTCTTGGCTCCATCCCTTCAAGGAGGAAGCACTGACCCTGAGATGCAAAGATTCAAGGTCGCGGTTCATCCATACCTTAACTGGGAAATGCTGGAAGGACTGAGCCATCTGGCTTCTCCATCAGGATGCTAATGTCATTTCACAGATAAGTTTCTAAAGTCAGGAAGCTGCCCTGGATCACTGATGTGGGAAGGAAGGGGATACTGGCCAAGCATTTATGGTTTCAGCTTCTTGTGACCCCAAAAATCTTGATGAGGGTTAAAAATCAGCCTGTGAAAGAGATTACTTTTATTCAGACACCTAGGTTACTTCAAAGATCTAGATTCTGGAAAAGCGTGAAACAAACGTGAAAGATGCAAAGTGCAGATTCTTTTTTTATGTCCATCCACAAGAATACCAGGAGTTAGTAAATCTATCAGAGACATTTTAATAACTCTCAGCTAAAGTCTAATTCCCTAATCTGTCAAAACAAAAGAGCTTTATTATTGTAAAAAAGTAGATCCACTCAAACCATGTTGCTAAATGTGGGAGGATTATGGACGCAGATAATCTCCTACTTTTGCTGCTGGCTTATATTGTTTATTAACTGTCCTCTATTTCAAAAGCTCATCTCTCACCCCTTGCCAGCTTTGAGGTGGCAATTGTAGTGTATGTACAATTACGAGACACACAGAGCTACACAAGCTACACATATATGTACCTATATGTACATTTTTTTACACTGCAGGAAGTCCTGTCCAGGTTTTTCCATTCAGAAAAAAAAAACAAAAACATATTAGTTCTGAAAATCTTCTCAGTAGTTAAACTTCCTGGATGAATTGTGGCAGATCTGTGCAAGTTGCTTCATCTATGTGCTTCAGCTCTGTGCCTGGAATATGGGGAAAATAAACCCACTTATACAGCTCTTCAAGGTGTCTCAGGGCAGAAACCCCCAGGATAAAAGCAGAGGAACATGGAGCATGTTTAAGGCTGTATAGGAAGTTCTTGATGTCTGATAAAGGCATTTCATCAGGCTCTGCATGAGACACTGGGTTGTTCATTTTCTGATAAGGCTAGAAAGAACACTGGAACAAGTACACTGCTCACAGCACAACTGCACAGTGACCATCCTTCCAAATGTAGAGGTAAAGGTCCTGACAAAAACATTATGCGATGGTGCAGTGAACATCTGTACTGTAGTGGGTAGACACACACGCACACAGTGTTACTGGTGTGAAAACACCAATGGTACTTTATCACAGTCATTTCCCTGCAGCTGGTTTCACAGCCTTGAAAGCCTAAATGTTCTTCTAATATTAGACTTCTGGTATGGTGTTTTATGACTTCATTTGTCATTTAGCTTTATCTTAGCCACTGCCTTTATTTGTGCTTTTAAATGGAGGATGTGTGGAGAAAGGGCAATAACTTGCCTGTAATAGGGGGTAGAAAGAATAATTTCCTTGCCTACTTTTGCACAAAACAGAGGCAAAATATTCAGTGTAAGAGAGTTTTGATGATACCTTATCTTTCAAGTCTTTCTCATATTTTCCAGTAATGGTGCTATTATGTATCTTTGATTTTTTTTTATGATTACAGCTTGTGACATCCTAGTGCAGTGCATGAATTTATTTGTTCGCAATGATACAGAAGCTTTCGTTTCCACTTCACTGCTTCCCTTATCTACTAGCTGCCCATCATTCTCTGTCTCTTTGTCACCTTCCCTTTCTCCTCACTCCCCTTCACCCCAAAAGAAGAAATCAACTTTTGGTTGAAAAGTAATCTTTGTATAATAACTTTCCATTTCCAAGGGTGGAAATATTTGTTACAAATGGAACCTGCTTGCCCCACGTTGATGAAAGGGGAGGTAAGTTAACGACAGCACCTAAAATCCAGAGTGTGTAGAAGTCCGACAGATGCAAACCAGGACTACACTGCCAAGGTGAAAATGTGTACCACTGCTCACACAGGTGCTTTAATCACAGTGGCCAAAACAATAATGGTTTTCTTTACAGTCTGGTAAGGACGCAGGTGGCCTGGAAAGAATGTTACTTTGGTGATAGGTTATACAGAAATAACAGTGTTTAATAATAGATCAGAGAGCTCTGATGCATCCTTCCTAAACCTGGTTGACTGAACTCCCAAGACAGCACTGTATGGAGGGCAGAGGGGAGAGGATCAGCATGGCAGGGCAGAGTCTTTTGAGGAAGGTGTAGTATGTAACATGCATGTGGCCCACAGGCATGGCACAGAGCTGGGAGCTGTCCTGCTCCATGGTGATCACACTTTCTAGCTCCAGGTAGGTAGTGAAAGGAAATCTTGTTTTATCAGGAAATCCCCTCACCATTAACCACAGACAGAATCTAGCAACAAGTCTCTAAATTTGGCACATAAATTAAAGTACTGTGAGCATTTACTGTTCCTCCTTTTTTTTTTTCTTCCATAGGCCTGAACTATTTTTTTTTCCCCAAAAAAAAATTAGTTTATTTTCACAATCTGGTCTTTTTTAATTACATGGATAAAACAGACAGAAGGAAGAACTTGGCACTATTGGCTTGATTCCATTAAGGACACTGAGGACTTCAACTCCTTGTCATGGATTGAGTTGGATCTGCTGCTGTTATTCATACCATGCAGTCATGACAGCTTCAAAAAACTAAAGTGCTAACTGGAGCTGAGTACTATGGGGCTTGAAGTTCAGATTGCAGCATGGAAGGTTTCCTGTTCCTGGTTGCTGCTTCTGGGTTCCACATTTTTTGGTGTTGGTTCTTTCCTGCAGACACGGCAGCAGAGCAGGTGGGAGTCAGGTAGCTGCTGGGTTTGGCATTCTGCTTTATGCTGGGGTTTCCTGTATTTCACTGTGCTGCTTTTGCAGATAGACTAAGCTAAGGTAATCATGCACTGTATTATTAGATCAATCAGATCACTAGCTAAGGTAATTAGGCATTGTGATTATGATGTCTCACATCATAATTAAACTCTTATCTCAACCCTG
>VWYK01118381.1:0-19896 GCA_013399775.1 Semnornis frantzii | reverse complement strand
TCCCTTCCACACCCTTTCAGATTTTGATTTTTTTTCTCTCCCCTTCTGGAGCTATATTTAGCTCTTTTCCCCCATCCCCCCTCCCTCCTCCCCCCCCCCCCCCATCTCCAGGGATGATCCCAAGTGGATGATCCGTAGGGAATTAGCAGCCCATTCCCTGCTTTCTCTAATTAAAGGGGAAGGGAATTAAACGAGCTCAGCGGAGTGGAATCTCGTTGGGGTTTAATGGAGCAGAAGGAGATGGCAACCAATTTCCTGCTGCTGTCATCTCATCTCCAACCAGTGGCCACCACCCTTCCCTTGATCCCATTCAAAGCATCAGAAATCAACTGGACCAGAATATTCCACCTTCTCCTGTGCGGATCAAACTGGTTTTAAAGTGATAGGAGGTGGGGAGGGTTGGGGTGATCTTCAGCTGTGGTGGGCTTCATCTTGCACTGGATCTCATCATAGTGGGGCTGGAAAGAATCTCTGGAGGTCACCAAGGGCAAAGCAAGGGGCACCCACAGCAGTTTGGCCAGCATCACAATGGCCAGGTGAGGCTGGAAGCTCTCCAGACAAGGAGGTTCCAGAGCCTCTCTGGGTTTCACCACCCTCAGCAATTTGCTCCTGATGGAACCTCATGGGTTCCAGTTGGTGTCCATTGCTCCTTGGCCTGTTGCTAGGCACCACTTGGAAGATCCAAACCCTACCTTCATGACTTCCATACTTTAGCTCTTGTGGAGCATTGAGCAGATCCCCTCTCACCAGCTTCAGACCCTCAACTGGACCATGTCCAGTAGCTTCCAGTCTCTCTGGCACTGGGGAGCCCTGAACTGGACCCAGCTTTCCAGCTGTGACCTCACCAGGGTAGAGTAGAGAGGGAGGAGAACCTTCCTCAACCTGCTGGCCACACTCTTCTTGATTGCTCTTCCAGGAGACCCTTGGCCTTCCTGGCCAAGAGGACACGTTGCTGGCTCATGGGCAACTTGTCCCCCAGCACTCCCAGATCATTCTCCACAGAGCTGCTTCCCAGAAGGTCACTCCTGACCTGTACTGCTGCAGGGGATTGTTCCTCCAGGGGTGTGGGGCCCTGAGAAGAGCCTGGCCCCATCCTCAAGAAGTTCTCCACAGCCTTTCCCATCCCACCTCACCTCCATCCCCTGAGGTTTTACCTCAGCACCTACTGCACCTAGAAGAGCCCAGCAGTGATGCTTTGGAGGTCCTGAGCATGATGTCCTTCAACCTTACGTTGCAGCTGGGGGTTGGTCCCATCTCTGGTGCTGGCTCCCATCACCTCAGCGCTGGTACCTCCAGAAGCTACCCTTGGTGTGTGACCAGGAGCAGCCTGATCCACAGTACTCAGCCATTTCCTTCCCATGGGATCCACCACTGGATCAACTCCAGCTTCAAAGACATGGAGGTTGCAGCTCCCAGTTACACCAGTTAAGGGCTGGTGAGTGGTTTAGCTCCAAGTGGTAGAGCTCGGAGCCACCATGCCAAGCTCCAAGAGGGTTCTGCCAACCACCAGTTCCCAGGATTTGGGTTGGCAGAAGCCACCTCCATGCCCAGAGGAGGAGGGAGCAGCTTGGGAAGCAGCAGTGAAACCTGGACTTTCTCCAGCTGGAAAGGATCATTCCAAGCTTCTGGAGATGATCCCAGTTTTCTCCTGGCATTGTGACCTGCTACCATGGTGGGGACCTCAGTGATGACCGCAAGGAACAGCAGCTGCTCACCCCAAGCTCCATCCCAGTTGAGAGTGGGGGTGGGTGGGGAAATTCTCAGTGATGGAAATTTAGGATTGAGATCAATCAGGGAAGGGAAAAGAGGGATCCTGAAGGGGGTGGGTGCCAGGAGTTCCCTGGTGATAGGGGGGGATTGGTGGGGTGAGCATCAGTGTCACCTGCACAACAGATCCAGAGGGATCCCAGCCTGCAGCCAATCCCATTCTGAATCCTGTAGCAGATCCCATCCTCCATGCTGCACTGGGATCCTGTCCTGAATCCTACAAAGGATCCCATCCTGGATTCTGGGATCCTGCTGCAGGGTGCAGGATGAGATCTCACTGCAGTGATCCCATCTTGCATCCTACAGTGGATCCTGTCCAGCATCCTGCAACTTGCAGTGGATCCTATCCTGCATCCTGAACCAGGATCCTGGTTTGCATGCTACAATGGATCCCATCCTGTACCCTGCAGCAAGATCCTGGTCTGCATCCTGCATTGGGGTCCTGCCCTGCACCCTGTAGCAGGATCCCATCCTGCACCCTGCAGTGGATCCCATCCTGCACCCTGCAGTGGGATCCTGCCCTGCACCCTGCAGCAGATCCCATCCTGTGCCCTCTGCTAGGATCTCATCCTGCACCCTGCATCAGGATCCCATCCTGCAGCGGTAGCCTGTCCTGTACCCTGCAGCAGATCCCATCCTGCATCCTGCATCAGGATCCTGTCCTGAAACCTGCAGTGGATCCCATTCTGCACCCTGCAGTGAGATCTCATCCAGAATTCTGCACTGGATCTCATCCTGCACCTTGCATTGGGATCATGCCCTGCACCCTGCACTGGATCCTGGTCTGCACCTTGCATTGGATCCCAAATCCTGACCCACTCCCCACCCCCCTCCCAACCACCAAATCCCCAGATCACGGGAAAATCCCAAATCCTCTCCCATTTTTTAAACCATGCAAGGCTGGGGGGGTGGGGGGGGCTGTGCTCCAGTGACCCCTTCCCCACATAAGTTAAAGGTTGGAAGATTCCTCCCAGTACTCAACTGGGAGCATTGGGATGGCTACTGGGAAGAAGAGAGGCTTGGAGAGGACATTACCTGCTGGTGAGATGAAGTTGGGGTGGGGGGGTTGCAGGTTCAAGTGTCCCCTCCACAGATGCCTTCAAACCATTAGCTGCTGCAGCAAGGGAAGCTGCAGCTATTCCTTCCCTCCCTGCCCCAACCCTCCTCCCCCCCCCAGTTAATCCCAGCTTAAAACTGGAGCTGGGAACTGGGAGGATGAAAAGCTTTGGGCTGCAGAAAAAAAAAAATCCCATTAAAGCCGTGAAAAATCAAATTTTTTGGTGAAGGAAAGAAGGGAGGAGATAAAAAATGGTTCCTTCCAACCTCATCACTCTGAAGATCATCTCCCAGTTTGCCCAGTTAAACCTCCCTTGCCCCCCCCAAAATCCCATTTCAAGTGGGGTTTGCATCAGCAAAACATCTCCAGATCTTGCTGGTGGTGCCAAAACCGCATGGGAGGGCACTTCGACATCATGGGGCAGAGGTGGCACCACCAGAGCTCAATGCTTCATGGAAGCATGGCATGGGGTTAGGTTGGAGGAGACCCTCAAGTCCAACCTTTAACCCAGCACTGCCAGGGCACCACCAAACCATGGCCCTCAGCACCACAACTCCAAGGCTTTGAAACCCCTCCAAGGATGAAGACTCCACCACTGCCCTAGGCAACCTATGAGGAACCTTTCCAGGAAGAAATTGTTCCTCATGCCTAATCCAAACCTCCCCTGGGGCAACTTGAGGGCACTTCAAGTCCCATCATTTAGGGGGAGACCTTGATGCCCACCTGGCTCTAGCCTCCTTTCAGGGAGTTCAGAGAGTCAGAAGCTCTCCCCTCAGCCTCCTTTTCTCCAGGTTCAACAACCCCAGGTCCCTCAGCTGCTCCTCACAAGTTCTCCAGAGCCTTCTCCAGCTTCACTGCCCTTCTCTGGAGCTGCTCCAGCCCCTCAGTGTCCCAAAACTGAGCCCAGAATGCCAGCTGTGGCCTCAACAACGCCCAGTCCAGGTGGACTATCCCTGCCCTGCTCCTGCTGGCCACGATCTTGCTGATCCGAGCCAGGATGCTGGTGGCCTTCTTGGCCACCTGGGCACACTCTGGTTTGTTTCCAGCCACTGTCACCAAACCCCCCCCTCCCAGGTCTTTTTCCACCCTTTTCAGTCACTTTGCCCCAAGGCTGGAGCCTTCATGGGGTTGGTGTGACCCCAGTTCAATCACTTGGCCTTGGCAAACCTCATCCCTTTGACCTTTGCCCATGGATCCAGCCTGGTCACATCACTCTGGAGAATCCTCCAACCCTTCAGCACATAACATCCCACCCAACTTAGTGTCATCTTCAGACAGACTGAGGTTGCCACCACATCAGGGATCCAACTGGTAAACCCCAGGGGAACTGTGCTTTGGAGTCAACTTGGGACTTCATCTACAGAAAACACCAAGCTGGCCACCACAAGCCACCATCTGAGCAAGGATCTGAGTTGGGTTTGTGCTTCAGCTCTTCAACTTCCTGCTGGTTGAAGCTGGAAATTGTGACGAACCCCTTGTAGACTCCTCTAGCCCCCCAAGCTGAGATCCTAGGGGGGTAGACAACCAACCTTCCGTACCCCCCCACCCCTCCCATGGATATTATCAGCCTGCCTCATTTAGTGATGGGGAGATGCCACCTCAGGGGTGCAGATGATGCCTAAGCTGATCCTGCTTCTGCCAGCACGGACCGGGGAGTGCTACAGGACCAAGTGCCCACCTGGTTCTTCTTCTGCCACTATGGACAGTGGGCTGCAGAAAGAGATGCCCACCCCCAAAAGCATCACCAAGAAATCAAGAAGCAAAGATCTGACATCTCCAGAAGCCAAGCAGGAGTGAGCTTTATGCCCACCCCAACGTGATCTGCATGCCAAGTAGGCTCAAACCTAGGCCAGATGCCAGGAGGACAAGCCAGGCTTTCATCCCAACGTGGCACGGGCAGCTTGGATGGCACAGACCCTGCTCTGTTAAACCCCCAGCCCAAAGGGGATGTGGCAGCCAAAGGATCTCGTGGTCACAACCTCCAGGGAGCGCCACGTTGTGCTTCCCCCCCCAACCTGCAGAAATGATTCTGGTGTCCAGGAGTTAGTTGGGTGGTGACAATCTTGGTCCTGGTTGCACAGAGAGGTGGGAGACGGCCAGGAGGGTGGGTGGGGAGAACCTGGTTCTGGCTGCCCAAAGAGCTGAGAGATGTCTCATTCCCTGGAACCATTCCAAGTCAGCTTGGTCAGGGTTCTGAGAAACCTGCTCTAGCTGAAGGTGTCCCTGCTGACTGCAGATGACCTTTGAAGGTCCCTTCCAACCCAATCCAGGCTGAGATTTCATGATTCTAAAGACAATTGGACTGGATCAATGGGCCAAGGCCAAAGGGACAAGGTTCACTAAGGCCAAGTGATGTAACTTGGGTCACGACAACCCCATGAAGGTTCCAGACTTGGAGCAAAGTGGTTGGAAAGGGTGGAGAAGGACCTGGGTGGTGGGCGGTCATCAGTGGCTAGAGATGAGCCAGGGTGCGCCCAGGTGGCCAAGAAGGGCACCAGCATCCTGCCTTGGATCAGCAATGGTGTGGCCAGCAGGAGTAAGGGCAGGGATAGTCCACCTGGACTGGATGTTGCTGAGGCCACAGCTGGAATCCTGGGGTTAGGTTTGGGTCCCTTACTCCAAGAAGGACATTGAGGGGCTGGAGCAGGTCCAGAGAAGGGCAACAAAGCTGGGGAAATGTCTGCAGAAGAAGGAGAAGGGTCTGAGAACTTGTGAGGAGCAGCTGAGGGAACTTGGGGTTGTGGAGCCTGGAGAAAAGGAGGTTGAAAGGAGACCTCCTGGCTCTCTACAACTCTCTGAAAGGAGGCTGCAACCAGGTGGCCATCGAGGTCTTCTCCCAAGTGATTGGACAAGAGGAACCAGCCTCAAGTTATCCCAGAAGAGGTTCAGGTTGGACATGAGGAATAATTTCTGCCCCTTGAAAGGTTGTCCAGGCCTGGTCCAGGCTGCCCAGGGTAGTGGTGGAGTCCTCATCCTTGGAGGGGTTTGAAAGCCATGGAGATGTGGTGCTGAGGAGCATGGTTTGGTGGTGCCCTGGCAGTGCTAGGTTCAGGGTTGGACTCCATGATCCTGGAAGTCTTCTCTGACCACAATGACTCCATGACTGCTACCCCGAGCTCCTCGTGCTCTCCGCTCTCGCTCCACTGCCACCTGATTACTGCGATGAAGTCAAAGGGAGCAGTAGCCCCTGAAGGTCACATCAGGTTTCCTCCTGGCTCCAAGATGAGACTTGGGAGCTCCTCATAATCCCAATTTGCAACTGCAGATGTTAAAAGCAGGAGGCAGAAGCTGGCTGAGATGCTCCAAGATGGTAAATTCTTCCACTCCATCGCTTCCCACTGGAGCACAAACGCTTCCAGCAGCTCCACAGCCAACAAGTATGGGGGAGATGTTGGTGGGTTTCCCACCACCCATGCTCTCCTCCAACATCTCAACTCCTCCTTTTCCTACAGACAGCCCCAAATTCACAAGGAGTGGGTTCCACCACTCCCAAAAATCCATCTGGTGTCCTTCAAATAGAGAATGATCTCCTCAGCTCCTACAAATAGACCCCAAAAGACCAAGGATGGGTTGAGCATCTCAAAATTCACTCAGCTGGAGAATGAGCTCCTCATTTTCCTAGCAACAGCCTCAAAAAGTCAAGGGATGGGTTCCACCACTCCCAAAAGTCCACCTGCAGATCCTGAGATGGAGGACAAGCTCCAAGAGGATGTGGTTTAAACACCACAGAAGAAACCGGGAAGGTTTAAACCAGTCCAAGAAGAAGAAAAGGAGTAAAGTTACTCTTTTGGTCTCCACCACAGCCAGTATCTCCATCCAGGAAAGTCCTTGAGCTTCCTGCTGCCTTGGTTTCACTCCAGCAGCTTTATCCCAGCATGGTCTTGGACTTCCCTTTGGAAATGAATCCCATGAGCATCTCCAAAGACAACTCTGTGTCTTCATGACTCCAGAGTGAAGTGACAAGGAATTTTGTGGCTTCCCAATCAGCATGAAGCCACATCATTATGGAGGTCCTCCAGCTGCTGCCACCACCACCATGACTTTGGGAAGACCTTGATGCTCACTTCGAGCTCCTTTCAGGGAGTTGTAGAGAGCCAGAAGGTCTCCCCTCAGCCTCCTTTTCTCCAGGCTCCACAACCCTAGGTCCCTCAGCTGCTCCTCACACATTCTCCAGACCTTTCTCCTTCTTCTCCAGACCCCTCCCCGGCTTTGTTGCCCTTCCCTGGACCTGCTCCAGCCCCTCAATGTCCTTCTTGGAGTGACCCCAGGGATCCAGCTGTGGTCTCAGCTGTGCCCAGTCCAAGGGGACAATCCCTGCCCTGCTCCTGCTGGTCACACCATTGCTGATCCAAGCCAGGATACTGGTGCCCTTCTTGGCCACCTGGACACAACCTGGCTCATCACCTCTAGCCACTGATGACCAACATCCCACGGTCCTTCTCCACCGTTACCAGCCTGGAACATGCATGGGGTTGGCATGATCCAACTACAGGACCCAACACTTGGCCTTGGTGACCCTCATCCCACTGTCCTCATCCCAGGGATTCAACCTGGTCAGGTCCCTCTGGAGATCCTCCAACCCTCCAGCACATCAACATCTCACCCAACTTGGTGTCATCTGCAAACTGACTGAAGGTCTCTCAGTCCCCTTGCCCAGCCCACCATTAACAAATACATCAAACAGAATTGGTCCCAATGCTGAGCCCTGGGGACCACCACTTGTGATCAGCCACCAAGTGAGGTTAACTCCATTCACCACCACTCTTTGGGCCCATCCATCACCTGTGGCAGCATCTAACCCATCGGCTGGTTTCTCCAAAGCCACCTATTGTCCACGTGACGTTCCTCAAGGTGACCAGCTCATGGATAAGGCTCTCCAATGTGACAACTCCCACCAAACATTTGGAGATGGGAAGGTGTTTTGTGGGGCCTGCAAGATGAGCCAGTCCTTTGACCCCGCTGTCCCTTGCCTGCACATGGTTGTCCACTTACATGCCTCCAATGGAGACGGTGGCACAGGTACGCTCGGAGAAGGCGGGCACGGTCTCAGTGGCACTGCTGGCTGGTCGGATGTAGTCCACTGTCACGTTCACCTAGGTCAAGGCAGATGGACATGAAGTCAAAAACAACCTCCCCAGCAGCTCTGGACCCTCACCTCCCCGGCGGCTCTGGACCCTCACCTCCCCAGCGGCTCTGGACTCTCACCCCCCCCAGCAGCTCTTGGTCAGTCCCCTGTTGCGCCAGGACTCAGGCACCTCCTGCACCTCCAATCCCCTGTACACCTTCTGCACCTCTAGATCCACTTTGGGCATCTCCTGCACCATCCTGGGCACCTTCTGCACCCCTGGCCCCATACTAAGCATCCATTGCACCATCAGCCCTGTCTTGGTCACCTCCTTGACTTCCAGTCCAGGACTGGGCACCTCCAGGACCATCAGCCCAATCCTGGGCACACCTCCTGTTCCTCCAGCCTCATCTTGGGCACCTTCTGTACCTCCAGTTCCAACTCCTTATTCTCCAGACCCTTCACAAGCTTCATTGCCCTTCTATGGACCTGCTCCAGCCCCCCAGTGTCTTTCTTGTGGGGGCCCAAACTGATCCCCAGGATTCAAGATGTGGCTTCACCAGTGTCCAGTCCACCTAATGGCTGAACTGGGTCCCTTTGACACCAAACAAGTGGCCACCAAGGCCACCTCAGAGACCTGCAGATTGGTCAATGTTTCATAGGGGGAAAAAAGGCAACTTCAACATGTGGAGCTCCAAAACTTCTGTGGGTCTGGGAGGACACAGAGTGGATGACTCCAAGGTGGGATGGGAAGGACCAAACTTGGTTTCTCCCCATCCCTGTGTATAAAGAGGCAAGAGCAGGTTCAGAGATCATTGTGTGGAGCTCCAGAACTTCTGTGGGGCTGGGAGGACATGGGGTGGATGGTTATGAGGTGCGATGGGGAGGTCCAAGCTTGGTTTCTCCTCAACCATGGGTAGAAAAAGCCAAAAGCAGGCTCAGAGAGTAGCATGTGGAGTTCCAGAAGTTCTGTGGGGCTGGGAAAGCATAGGGTGGACAGCTTCAAGGTGAGATGGGGTGGTCCAGGCCAAGATGGGGAGATCCAAGTTTGGTTTCTCCCCATCCCTCAGCAGGAAAAGACAAGAGCAAGCTTGTGTTGAGCTCCAGGCCTTCTGTGGGACTGGGAAGACATGGGGTGGAGGGCTCCAAAGTGGGATGGGGAAGTCCAAGTTTGGTTTCTCTCCATTCCAAGGTGGGATGAGGAGGTCCAAGCTTGGTTTCTCCCCATCCCTGGATAGAAAAAGGAAAAAGAAGGCTTATGTTAAGCTCCAGATCTCCTGTGGGGCTGGGAGAACGTGGGGTGGATGGTTCCAAGGAGCAATGGGGGATGTCCAAGCTCAGTTTCTCCCTATCCCTGGGATCTGCAGCAGGTTCCATCTCCATCCCTAAGGCAGCTGTAGATGGCTGGCAGGCAGCTCTGGGCACATGTCCAAGGTCATCTCCAGTCAGTGTGAATTAAATCAACTGCAGCAGCTCTTCTTCCCCTGGAGGAGATCCAACCCCTCCGAGAAGAAGGGCCCCACCACCCAGCTCCACGCAGCTTTCTGCAAAGCCACCACAGCTCAATGTCACCCAACCCCGCTCCAACTGGCACCAGCCAGGGATCTGCCAACCTCTGGTCCACCCTCAAGCATCCCCAAGGTGCTTGGAACCATGGTGTGGAGATTGTGGGCTCAGCAATGTAGTTACAGAATCTCCTAATCCCAGCACAGCGGTGGTGGGAAGGAACCTCTGCAGATCACCCACTCCAAAGCAGGGGCACCCACAGCAGCTTGCCCAGCTGGGGTTGGAAGCTCTCCAGACAAGGAGACTCCACAACCTCTCTCTGGGCAGCCTGCTCCAGGGCTTCACTACCCTCAAATCCAACAAGTTGCTCCTGGTGGAACCTCCTGGCCTCCAGCTGGTGTCCATTGTCCCTTTGTCTTGTCACTGAGCATCACTGAGAAGATACCAAGCCCCATCCTCTTGCCCCTCCTCTGGTCCTTTAGGTCTTGCTGAGCATTGAGAAGAAGCCTTCTCAGGCTGCTCTCCTCCAGGCTCAAGAGCCCCATGGCTCTGAACCAAGCCAGGATGCTTCTTGGCCACCTGGGCACACATTGGCTCATCTCCAGCTGCTGTTGGCCAACACCCCCACATCCTTTTCCACCCTTTTCAGCCACCCCCATCCTGAAGCCTTCATGGGGTTGGTGTGGCACAAGTTGCATCACTTGACCTTGCTGACCTTCATCCCACTGGCCTTGTCCTATCTATCCCAGGTCTATAAGCACTGGAAATGTTGCTTTGGGAAGCACCACCTCAGTGTCACCACCTCTTGATGTCCCCAAAGACCTTCTGAGGTCTCCCTCAAACTCACAATCACTTCAAGAGTCATCTGCTGGGCATGGAGATGGACAACAGTGCTGGGTACCTGTTAATGGGGTTCACCTCAGTGTCACCACCTCTAGGTGTCTGCCAGCACCTTCTGAGATCCCCACCAAACTTAGAGTCACACCACGAGCCCCTCTGAAAGCAAACCCGAAAGCCTCTTTGCCGGGCATGGGTAGAGCTTCTAGGGACACAGAAATAGGGTTCACATCAGTGTCACCACCATGTGGTGTCCTCAAGGACCTTCTCACATCCCCACCAAACTCACAGCTCTTGGTGTCAAGGCTAGAGACACTAAACCCTAAGGAGAGCTTGGGTGTGGTGATGCCTGGAACCTTGGCATTAAGATTGAAGGCACCAAACCCTATGGAGAGCTTGGGTTTGGTGGCACCAGGAACCTTGGTGCCAAGGCTAGAGACACCAAACTCTACGGAGAGCTTGGGTTTGGTGGCACCAGGAATACTGGTGTACCACACAGCCCCACATCCCTGGGGGGCAGCTCGCTGGACACCTCATGAAGCATCACCTCTGTATCCACCCCAGCAGTGATCAAATACACTGGGACCATTTTTTCTCTCTGAGTTCTCTGCCACTGTCTCCTTCCACCCTGGTGATGAAACACCTCCCCCTTAGATAATTAGAAGAGGAGGGCCACCAGTGTCCATCAAAGCTCAACTCAATTAACAAAGCTGCTTAATGATGGGGCCTGGCGATCGATGGACGCCGGTGGTGGGGATGGAGCTGACCCAGCTTCTGATGTTGCTCCAGGGAATTGAGTCCAGCAGAGGAGATAAATCCATACTGGGACAACTGGTTCATCGTCAGCCACTGGGCAAATTCCACCGCGTGGGGGTCGTCACGGAGACAGCGTGGGGGGTGTGGGGCTGATGGAGCTCCATGGAGGAGGAGCTGTGACTACTGCTGGACAAGTTGTCCATGAGCCAGCAATGTGCCCTGGTGGCCAAGAAGGCCAAGGGCAGGGGGTCTTCCTTGGGGACATGAAGAAGAGTGAGGCCAGCAGGTCAAGGGAGGTTCTCCTCCCCCACCCTGCTCTGCCCTGGATGAGGTCACAGCTGGAGTCCTGAGTCCAGTTCTGGGATCCTCAGGTCAGGAAAGACCTGAGTTGGGTTTGGGTGTGGTGAGCCCCTCAGAAGAGGCAAGCAGGAGAATCGTGGAATGGATTGGGTTGGGAGAGACCTTGAAGATCATGGAGTCCAATCACCAACTCGGCACTGCCAGGGCACCACCAAACCGTGGCACCTCAGCACCACATCTCCATGGCTTCAAAACCCCTCCAGGGATGGGGACTCCACCACTGTCCTGGGCAGCCCTTTGTAACTCTTTTCATGCAGAAATTGTTCCTTGTATCCAACTTGAACCTTCTCTGGGGCACCTTGAGGCCATTTCCTCTTGTCCCCTCACTTAGGAGAAGACCTTGATGCATGTCTGGCTCCAGCCTCCTCTCAGGGAGTTGCAGAGAGCCAGAAGGTCTCCCTTCAGCCTCCTTTTCTCCAGACTGAATCCCAGTCCAGGAAGTTCCACCAGGACCAACTTGTTGGCTTTGAGGTTGGTGGAACCCTGGAGCAGCAGAGAGGTTGTGGAATCTCTGGAGAGCTTCCAAACCCACCAGCACATTGTGATCCTGGGCAAGCTGTTGTGGGTGCCCTTGCTGGAGCAGAGAGGGCTGGACTGGGTGATCTCCAGAGATCCCTTCCTATCAGCACCATGGTGACATTCAGGGTCATTCAGATCTGTCCTCCAGTTCCCAGTTCCTCTCTGAAGATGACAAATGCCACAGGACACCAAAGGCAGCAGTTGTGGCCGTTGGGATGCCTCCTCATCTCCCTTGGGTGTTTGCTCCAGAGGGAGGAGGGGGAGTGGAGGGCAGAAGAAATTATTTCTGGAAGCCACCACATTAGTTTATTTTTACTGCAGAAGCCTGAGGAAAGCCACCCAGATGACCTCAGGGTTTTGGTAAGCTGGACCATATCCAACGGCTCACTGAAGGAACCTCCCATGAACTGGAGAGGGTGCTGAAGCAGTTGGAGACAGAATCGTGGAATCATTTGGGATGGAAAAGACCTCTGAGGTCATCAAGTCCAATCATTTGGGATGGAAAAGACCTCTGAGGTCATCAAGTCCAATCATTTGGGATGGAAAAGACCTCTGAGGTCATCAAGTCCAATCATTTGGGATGGAAAAGACCTCTGAGGTCATCAAGTCCAATCATTTGGGATGGAAAAGACCTCTGAGGTCATCAAGTCCAATCATTTGGGATGGAAAAGACCTCTGAGGTCATCAAGTCCAATCATTTGGGATGGAAAAGACCTCTGAGGTCATCAAGTCCAATCATTTGGGATGGAAAAGACCTCTGAGGTCATCAAGTCCAATCATTTGGGATGGAAAAGACCTCTGAGGTCATCAAGTCCAATCATTTGGGATGGAAAAGACCTCTGAGGTCATCAAGTCCAATCATTTGGGATGGAAAAGACCTCTGAGGTCATCAAGTCCAATCATTTGGGATGGAAAAGACCTCTGAGGTCATCAAGTCCAATCATTTGGGATGGAAAAGACCTCTGAGGTCATCAAGTCCAATCATTTGGGATGGAAAAGACCTCTGAGGTCATCAAGTCCAATCATTTGGGATGGAAAAGACCTCTGAGGTCATCAAGTCCAATCATTTGGGATGGAAAAGACCTCTGAGGTCATCAAGTCAAATCATTTGGGATGGAAAAGACCTCTGTGGTCATCAAGTCCAATCATTTGGGTTGGAAGAGAGTTTTGAGGTCATTAAGTCCAATCATTTCAGTTGGAAAAGAGCTTTGAGGACATCAAGTCCAATCTTTAAACCAACACTGCAAGGTCACCACCGAACCATCTCCATGGCTTTGAAACCCCTCCAGGAGTGGGGATTCCACCACTTCCACTTTGACAGCACTCAGAAGAATGAAATTGTCCCTCATGGTCCAATCTGAAACCTTCTCTGGCACCTTTTGACCCTCAAAAAAAAACCAAACCATCCCCCAGCTGCCTTCTCAGCATCTCTTACCCGCTCTTGGTGGCATGTTGCCCGTGGCACAGCCGGAACAGATGTATCATAAGGTGGCATCATGAGGACATGAGGGCAGCTGAGGACAGATGGCTGGTTGAGGCCACCATGAAGTGCTCCTTGTGCCAGGATGAGAGCAGCCAAGGTTGGGCATGGGCTGGGCAAGGATTGCCATCTTGTGGCAGTTGGGCACAAGAAGGCAACCCCAAAGGAACCAGGAGAATGTCTCCTGCACCTTGGAGAAGGTGCTGCTTGCCTTGGGATGGGGTGGGGACATCCAGGTCCACAATTCCTGAAGTGCAGCTCCCTCTAGTGCCACATCAACCCTGGAGAGATGCCACCAGGAGGAAAGGTCACTACTGTGTGGGGACAGCAGCCATAAGGAGGTCCTGAGGTGCAGGGACAGCACCCACAAAGAGGGTCCCCACCATGCTGGGACAGGACCCACAAGATAAGGTCACCACTCTGCAAGGACATCACCCATGAAGACAGTCACAAAGGTGCAGGGATGCCACCCACAGGGAGTGTCACCATGGTACAAGGACATCAAACATGAGGAGGGTCCCTGTGGCACAAGGACAGCACCTACAAGGAGATCCCCAGGGCACAAGGCCATCACCCATGAGGCGAGTCTCCAGGGTGCAGCAACAGCACCCAAGGGGAGGGTCACTGTGGCACAAGGGGTACAATCTCTGCCCTGCTCCTGCTGGCCACACCATTGCTGATCCAAACCAGGTTGCTGGTGCCCTTCTTGGCCACCTAGGTACAACCTGGCTCATCTCTAGCCACAGATAACCAAAATCCCAAGGTCCTTCTCCACCATTACCAGCCTGGAGCATTCATGAGGTTGGTATGACCCAACTGCAGGACCCAACACTTGGCCTGGTGAACCCCATCCTGCTGTCCTCAACCTGGTCAGGTCCCTCTGGAGATCCTCCAACCCTCCAGCAGATCAACATCTTACCCAACTTGGTGTTATCTGCAAACTGGCTGAAGGTCTTTCAGTCCCCTCATCCAGACCATTAACAAAGACATCAAACAGAACTGGTCCCAGTGCTGAGCCCTGGGAACCACTACTGGTGAGCAGTCACCAACTGGAGTTAATTCCATCCACCACCACTCTTTGGGTCCAACCATTACCCAGAGAGAGAGTCCACCATGTGCTTCCAAGAAGCTGAGGACACCTCACATCCCTCATCCCATCCACGACTCCTTCAAAGACCTTGGAGAAATGTTCCAGGAGAAGAAAGAGCAGAAGAAAACGACGCAGAACCATCCTGAAGATGACACCACAACCCTCCTGAAGGCCCACCTCCAAGGATGCTCCAGTTGGGGGCCATTCTTAAATTCCCAGGTCCCCCATAAGGTTCACATGGCACAGGTAACATGGGAAGGACCTTCTTCAAGGATGATTAGGCAAGACTTGATCACCATCACTGCCCCCTCCATACCTTCTTCCCAATGAGCTTCTTGCGTAGGAACTCCCGGGCCTCAAACATGTAGGGAATGTCATAGAGGGGCCTCAGCTTCCTGTTCTTGTCCTGAAGAGAAGACAGAAAGGGGACACTGGTCAGAGGAATCCATCAGAACAACCCTGAGATGGACATCGTAGAGCCATGGAACCATGAAATGAATCATGGAATGATTTCAGTTGGAGGAGACTTTGAAGATCATCAAGACCAACCCTTAACCCAGCACTGCCAGGGCACCACCAAACCATCTCCACCAGCACCACATCTCCATGGCTTTGAAACCCCTCCAGGGATGAGGACTTCACCACTGCTCTGGGCAGCCTGGGCCGGGCACCAACAACCCTCAGGGGTCAGAAATTGTTCCTCATAGAATCATAAAATGGTTTAGGTCAGAAGGGACCTCAAAAACCATCCACTTCCAAGCCCCTGCAATAGGCAAGGACACCTCCCACTAGTACAGGTCACTCAAGGTCTCCTCCAACCTGGCCTTGAACACCTCCAGGGAGGGAGCAGCCACAACCTCCCTGGGCAACCTGTGCCAGTGCCTCACCACCCTCACTGGAGAGAACTTCCTCCTAACATCTATTCTAAGTCTCCCTTCTGACAGCTGAAACCTGTTACCCTTCATCCTGTCATTACAAGCTCTTGTCAATAATCCCTCCCCAGCCTTCCTGTAGGCCCTCTTCAGATACTGGAAGGCTACTACAAGAGTTCCTCAAAGCCTTCTCTTTTCCAGGCTGCAGAGCCCCAACTCTCTCAGCCTGTCCTCATAGCAGAGCTGCTCCAGCCCTCTGAGCATCTTTGTGGCCCTCCTCTGGACTTGCTCCAACAGTTTGATGCCCTTCTTGTGTTGGGGACTCCAGAACTGTACACAGTGCTCCAGGTGGGATCTCATGAGAGCAGAGTCCAACGTGAACTTCCCCTGGGGCAATTTGAGGCTTGTCCTGTCACTTGGCAGAAGACCTTGATACCTACCTGGCTCCAGTCTCCTTTCAGGGAGAGACAGAAGGTCTCCCCTCAGCCACCTCTTCTCCAGGCTCAACAAGCCCAGGTCCCTCAGCTGCTCCTCACAAGTTCTCCAGACCCTCCCCCAGCTTTGTTGCCCCTCTCTGGACCTGTTCCAGCCCCCCAGTGTCCTTCATGCCACCCTTGGTCCGAAGAAGATGGAGCGGTGAGAGCTGAGTCCTCATGAAGTGGGACCACTACCAATAAGGACCACCAGTGATGGCATCATCCTTGTCATGGAAGCAACCACCCTTCCCATGGCATGCCAGGACCCATGGCCATGCCACACTGACCCCAGAGGAGGTGGAGAGGTGGAAGTTGACTCCTCACCAAGAAGGACCACCCCAAAAAGGGACCATCAACATGGTCACTCCAGAAATGGCGACATCACCTGTGATGGCATCACCCTTGCCAAGAAGCCACCCTCCCCATGCCATACTGGGACCCATGGCTATGCCACAGAGCAGGTGGCAGAGTGGTAGCTGATTCCTCCCCTGTGGTTGTGAAGCTGCTGAGAAACCCAAATCCCTTGCAGAACCCTCAGCAGAAGTTCAGAAGGCGATGATCTGTGCCAGGAGAAGACAAATGGGACCATCTGAAGTGTCCAATGCATCTCACCCTGTAACTGCTGCCCTGTCAGCCCCCATTAAATCCCAGTTTGCTGCCTGCTGGAAATGATCTTTCATGGCAGAGGAGAACGTGGCCCAGGAGATGGCTCTGGGAAGCTGTTCAAGAGGGGGGCACGTGGTTAAGGAGGCTTTGCACATCAAGATGAAAACTCAGTCTAGCAGTGAGAACATTGACCAAAGCCTACAGCAGTCAACCACCCAGGTCAAGCAAGGTTCTCTTCCTACTCTTCACTGCCATGGTGAGGTCACAGCTGGAGAACCGAGTCCAATTCTGGACTCCCCAGTTCAATAGGTACTGGACATGGTCCAGTTGAGGGTCTGAAGCTGCTGAGGAGCCTGGAGCATCTCTGTGAGGAGGAAAGGCTGAGAGCCCTGGGAGTGTTGTGCCTGGAGAAGAGCAGCCTGAAAGGGGATCTGCTTGATGTTCAGCAAGAGCTAAAGGGTGGGCGGGGGGCAGGCAAGAAGATGAGGCCAGACTCTTGTCAGTGGTGCCCAGTGATAGGACAAGGGGCACCAGTTGGAACCCAGGAGGTTCCATCAGGAGCAACTTGTTGGCTTTGGAGGTGGTGGAGCCCTGGAGCAGGCTGCCCAGAGAGGTGGTGGAATTTTCTTCATGCCCTGCAGGAGACCCTTGGCCTTCTTGGCCACGAGGGCACATTGCTGGCTCACAGTGTGTTGTTCCCCAGGACTGCCAGATCCTTCTCCACAGAGCTGCTTCCCAGCAGGTCACCCCTCACCTGTACTCCTGCAGGGGGTTGTTCCTCCCTGGGTGTGGAACACTCCACTTCAACTGGTTGAACCTCATGAGGTTCTCCTTCACCCAGCTCTCCAGCTGGCCAGTGCTGGCTGGATGAGAGCACAACCTGAGACCAGGGTGCCACCAGTCTTCCCAGTCTGCCACCTGGAGCAGCATTTTAGCTTGATCTGCTCACAAGGATGACAACCCCCACCCCCCCCACAAAAAAAAAAAAGGACAATCAGACCTGGCTGTAGGACCCTGGAAACCATGGGTGGAGTCTCCTTCTCTGGAGAGCTTCCAACCCCACCTAGCTGCTGTGATCCTGGACAAGCTGCTGTGGGTGTCCCTGCTGGAGCAGGGGGGTTGGACTGGATGAGCTCCAGAGGTGCCTTCCCACCACCACCATGCTGAGATTGTGTGATCAACCATTCAGAAAGTAATTAAAGTAGTTAATTAGCCTCAGTCAATTAAAGGTTTGAGGCAAGGAAGTTGTTTAATTAATGAGGAAGTCAAGGTGTGGAGCATCACCCTGGGAGATGGTGGAGGAGCGGAGGGTAAAGCCTTCACCCTCCCTCAAGTGCCACTTTTTGCACCCATGGAGCAACAACCTCCTGCAGCAGTGTAGGTGAGAGGTGACCTGCTGGGAAGCAGCTCCAGAGAAAGAAGGACCTGGGGGTAATGGGGGACAATAAGGTCACCAGGAGCCAGCTGCGTGGCCTCAAGAAGGCCAAGGGTGTCCCGAGGGGCATGAAGAAGAGTGTGGGTAGCAGTTGACAGAGGTTCACCTCCCCATCTACTCTGCCTGAGTGAGGCCACAGCTGGACAGCTGAGTTCAGTTCTGGGCTGCCAAGTACAAGAGAGACTGCGAGCTACTGGAAATGGTCCCGTTGAGGGTCCAAAGATGTTGAGACGCCTGGACTGTCTCTGTGAGGAGAAACTGAGGGAGCTGGAGCTGTTGAGCCTGGAGAAGAGCAGCCTGAGAGGGGATCTGCTCAGTGCTCAGCAAGAGCTGAAAGGTGGAGGTCATGAAGATGAGGCTCAACTCTTGTCAGTGCTGGACAGGGACAGGACAAGGGGCACCGACTGGAAGCCAGAAGGTTCCATCAGGAGCAACTTGTTGGCTGTAAGGGTCTTGGAGCCCCGGAGCAGGCTGCCCAGAGAGGTTGTGGAGCCTCCTTGTCTGGAGAGCTTCCAACCCCACCTGGCCATCATGATCCTGAGCAAGCTGCTGTGGGTGCCCCTGCTTTAGCCTGGATGATCTCCAGAAGCCCCTTCCCACCACCACCATGGTGAGATTGATGGGTTCCATGAGATAGCTTCATGGTCCATCCCAACTGGGAGAAACCAGATCCCTACCCACATCCAGCTGCTACGATGACACCACAAGGATCACTGGGGTGGCAAGAGGTCTTCTCTACAGCAGCCTGCCCAGAGAGATTGTGGAGTGTCCTTGTCTGGAGAGCTTCCAACCCCACTTGGCCATCGTGATCCTGGGCAAGCTGCCATAGGTGACCACGTGTGAGGAGGGAAATTGGACAAGATGGCCTCCAGAGGTCCCTTCTCATCACCACAATGCTAGGATTTGGGAATCCCCAGGGGCAGAAGATGTAGATGATGATGGATGGAAACAGTCCAAGATTCCAGCTGGTAGAACACAGCCCAGAACCTCCCAACACCCTGCCGAGTCCTGGTGACCTCATCGGCTTCTAGCTCATGGTGAGACCACAGGAGGAGGGGGAAGAAGCTCTCCCCATCTCCACCAGAGCAATTAGAGAAGCTCATTAACAGCCAAGCAATTAGCAGAGCAAATGAACTCTGAGCACCACGCCTGGATGAGCCGCTCAACGCGGCGAGGAGAAGAGCTGGAGATCACCAGCTGCCACCCCGTGTGGCTTGCAGCACTGCCCACGGCACCACCAGTGGTCCCCAAGGCTGCTCAGGGGACAAAGAAGACCCCAGAAGACCTCCAAGTGGGGGGAATTTGCTCAGCTTGGGATGGGAGACGGATTCAGTCTGGAGCAAGCAGAGGAAGGCTTGCAGTGGGGACTGGAGATGTGGGTTGGGAACATCTGGAGTTCTTCTCCAGCCAAGGTGATGGTGGGAAAGGGAGGTGGCTCACCAGCAGGGTCAAAATCAATGGAATCAGAGCATGGGTTGGGTTGGAAGAGACCTTGAAGATCATCAAGGGGTGTAGCCAAGACCAAAGCCACCACAATTAAGAGTCATGGAATCATGGAAACGTTTGGCTTGGAAGAGATCTTCAGGGTCATGGAGTCCAACCTTTAATTCAGAGTCACCACCAAACCATGTCCTTCAGCACCAGTTCTGGAGCCCTCACTCCAAGGACACTGAGGGGCTGGAGCAGGTCCAGAGAAGGGTAACAAAGCTGGGGAGAACTGGTGAGCAGCAGCTAAGGGATGTAAGAAAAGGAGCCTAGCCTAGAGAAAAGGAGCTTGAGGGGAGACCTTCTGGCTCTCTATAGCTCCCTGAAAGGAGGCTGGAGCCAGGTGGCCATCAAGGTCTTCTCCTAAGTGATTGCACAAGAGGAATTGGCCTCAAGTCTCCCCAGGGGAGCATTAGGTTGGACACGAGGAACAATTTCTGCTCAGTGAAGGTTGCCCAGGGCAGTGGTGGATTCCCCATCCCTGGAGGGGTTTCAAAGCTATGGTTTGGTGGTGCCCTGGTAGTGCTGTGTTAAGAGTTGGACTTGATGGTCTTCAAGATTTCTCCCAACCCAGCCCATTCCATG
>VWYK01118374.1:158-23504 GCA_013399775.1 Semnornis frantzii | reverse complement strand
AGAAAGAAAGAAAGAAAGAAAGAAAGAAAGAAAGAAAAGGAGTTTTTCTGGGAAAAAAATTAATCTGTTTCAAGACCACTAAATCTTTCTTGGCCTTCTTCAAAACCGTGTGGATTTTTTTTTTCTTTTTCTTTTTTTTTTTTTTTTTTTGAGGGGGAAAAAAGGAAGAGGAAGAAAAATAAGAAATTGTGGAAGTGTTTCATGATCTTCTCTCTAGCAAAAATCACTCACTCTGGAACTCTTTTTCACCCAACGACTGAAAATTTTCTTTCTTTGAAACACAAGTTGTCCAAATCTTGTTGTTCAGCAGCAAAATTCTTGCTCTCCAATATTTCATCTGTCATCAGCTGGATGATGGCTCCCCCCAGGACTTTCACATGGCCCTTCTCCCTGTCCACAGGGAATATCCAGCTCACCTGTGCAGGTCTAGCTTCAGCAAAGGGCTCCTCATGCCTTTGGGGATCACTGGAAAGAGACAGGCACCCTCTGATGAGCAACCCCCTTTCCTGGAGGTGTTCAAGGTCAGTCTGGAGCAAGCTGGGATAGTGGGAGGTCTCCCTTCCCATGGCAGGGCCATTGGAACTGGATGGTCTCCAAGATCCCTTCACACCTGACCCAGTCTATGATTTTATGGACCCCAAGCCAGCCTGTGACTACGAATCCCTGATTTTACACCCAGACATACGTGGGGTGAATCACCTTCTGCAGGGCTTTCTCCTTTCAGCCTGCATATCTTGCTGCAGGGATGACCACCTGCTGGCATCTTGAACAGTGGGACGCCAGTGAAGGGAGTCCACCGCTACATCACTCTTAAGACACAAAGGCACTCGAGGGATAAAAGGAACCCAGTTTCTTTCACTGTAGTCACCAAGCCCTGGGTTTAGACCTAAACCCACAACAGCCAACGGTAGAACCACCTGGACAGAAGCTTTTGGGGTTGAACAACTTCTGCTCACACAGAAACCCCCCACTTTCCCTCAGCAGATTTCACAAAGTGCTTCCCACCATCATTAAGGCACTTTAGGGAGTCCACTCTAATGGGCGATTGACCCTGCACCACTTCTATGCCTCTCTGCAGTAAGAGCTGTCCTTGCTGTGAACATCAGGTGTGCAAGAGAGCCCAGAGCTGTATCTGATGGTGTCTTACCCAAAGGCATGCATGGGAGCTTTGTCTTTGCTTATGAACCTCACAGCATTTTCCTACACAAGGAGTGCTGAGGTGTCTCAGGTTATCACCAAAAGGGTCCATAAAAAGCAGATCAGATCAAAACAGAAGTAGCCCCTTCTTGGCTCCTTCCAGCAGCAGTTCCAGCAGTGCTGAGGAAAGGAGAGCAGAGCTCAGCTACAACACAGTTCTGTCAGCTTCTGTCCTCAACTTGGCAATAGTAACAAGAAGTTAAAACTCGAGAAGAGGCTTGGTTCCAAGGTGGAATGAGCTGCCAGGAACCTGGCAAGAGTGGGTGATGTTTCCTTCAGGGTCCACCTGGACCTTCAGCAATGGGTTCAATCCGTGAGGTTCTGCATCTGACCTCTCCACATTGATCACCTGCTCTGCTGGGGTGTACACAGCTCACCACACATCACTCCTGCAGCTTCTCACTAAGACCAAATGCTTGATTCCTTTAGGGTACCCCCAAGATACATAAAAGGTAAGACCTCTGCCCAATCTACTCTGCCCTGGTGAGGCCACTTCTAGAGTCCTGGGGCCAGCTATGGGCTCCCCAGTTCAAGAGAGGCTGGGAACTGCTGAGGAGAGTCCAGGGGAGGCTCTGAAGTTGCTGAGGATCCTGGAGCATCTCTGTGAGGAGCAAAGGCTGAGACCCCTGGGGCTGAGAGCCCAGAGAAGAGCAGCCCCAGAGGGGATCTGATCAATGCTCAGCGAGAGCTATAGGACATGTTGGGGGTTAAGAAGATGTGGCCATACTCTGGTCAGTGATGCCCAGGGACAGAATAAGGGGCAAGGGGCACAAACTGAACCCCAGGAGGTTCCATCTGAGCAGCAGGAGCAATTTGTTTGGTGTGAGGGTGCTGGAGGGCTGCAGCAGTCTCTCTGGGCAGAGAGGTTGTGGAGTCTCCTTCTCTGCAGAGCTTCCAACCTCCTCTGCCCATTGTGCGGCGGGGCAAGCTGCTGCGGGTGCCTCGCTGGAGCAGGGGGGTTGAACTGGGTGATCTCCAGAAGTCCCTTCCAATCCCCACCATGCTGGGATGCTATGACACTTCTGCAGCTGCAGGTGAAGCTGCTGACAGTGGCTCCTGGCTCTGCTAATAGAAGTGGACACCTCGGCCAGGACTGGCCCTGTGCTGCACAGCCGCAGGAAGGTGTTGGCTCAGCGCTGCTTTGTCCTCTCAAAGTGATTCTGACCAGGCTGAAATCATCAAGCTGGAGCAGGGAAAATGCATCTGCAGGTAATTAGTAACAATCAGGGGCTGCTGGGGAAGTGCTGAGGCAGCAGGAAGGAGCTGGGCAGATGTCATCAGCAGTAATGGGGACAGCACTGATGGAGCGCAGCAGACAGCACTGAGCGCAGGGGTTGAGGACCTCACATGGAGAGTAGCACCAAAGAGACACAGAGAAACGGAGTGGTCTTCCCATCACAGGTCAGGTTACTGGTCTATCACACATTGAAACGTGGAAACACAGAGTAATTCCAAACTTTGGGGAAGGAGAGCCCAAGACTGAAGCCATCTTGGGTGAAAACAGTTCTGTGTCATCATACACTTTCAGAACTGCTCTTGCTCTGGAATAGAGGAGCAGTGCCCTCACAGCACCCCAGTGACACCAGCATCACCTCTCCTTTCAGCAGCAAAGCAAACAAGTACAAGGCAGAGAAGCTTCAGTGGTGATCCAAGGGCAGCAGGGACACACAGAGGGAACAGGCATAGGGAACACAGAGCCCTGCAGTTTGAAATCTTCTTTGGATGATTCCTGCAATCCCTCCAGGACACAACTTTGCCATTTCCTTGCCCTTTCTGTAACAAGTGGTGGGTTCTATCTAAAGAGGTGACCATGACACTTATCACACTACAGCTGTTGTTCACTCTCCAGCCCGGGGCTGCTGAGCAGATGCAGATGGTGCTGCATTCCTCAGCCACCCAGCCTGTGCCTTCCCGACCAGTGCTCGACCATCATGCACAGTTACAGACCAAATCTGGCACAAAGCACTGTCTGGAACCAAAACCATCCAAAACTCAGCCTCTCTGGAATCCCTGTCCTGTCAAAGGGGCCAGGTGCCTGTATGAGAAACAAGCAAGAAATCCCGAAACCAGAGGCAAACTACCTGATTTCAAAGCCCAAGACCAAAGACAAACATTCTGATTGCAAACCAGGTGCCAGTGCATGGGGTGCAGGTTGGGACTGTGGGTCACATCCCTTGCTGGACCAGAGGGGTGAGGAATCCATCCCCTGCTGCCTCCACGCAACTCACACAAGCCACACACCTGAAGTTCAGTGGAACGGCTACAAAACCACACTGAAAAAGAGACTTCCTGAGCAAACAGCTCCACACTTGACACAGCCCCTGTGTCAGGGCAGCCCTGCCGTGGGCATGGGGGCACAGCCCTACCTGTGACGATGGGGTAGGACTGAGGCCCCGGCACGCTGGCTCCCAGGTCGGCGGACGTTGGGCTGCTGATGTTGGCCTTCATCTCATCCAGTCCACCAGCTAATGAGGCCATGGCTGAGTACTCAGTGGCCTGCAAAAGAGAAACAAGAGGCCTTTGAGGGATGGAGAAGTCACTGCTGGAAGCTTGTGCACCTGTGACAAAAAGCAGGTGTGGCACAGATCTCAAAGCCACCTCTCTCCAGCTAGGTTTAAAGGCAAGTTCCTGCAGATGCTTTGACCATCCACAGTGCTCCATGAGCCAGATCTGTGCTCAGCACTGATGTTCTCAGAGATCACCCGCAAAGGTTTTCCTCATAGAACCTGACCCACACTCATCATCAATGTCCACTGGTAGCCCAAAAGGCTGAGAGCAGTCTGGGCTGCATCCAAAGCAGCATGGCCAGAGATGGAGAGAGGGGATCCTGCCCCTCTGCTCTGCTCTGGGGAGACCTCACCTCCAGGGCTGTGTCCAGCTGTGAGACCACCAACACAAGAGAGATCTGGACCTGCTGGAGAGGGTCCAGAGGAGGCCACCAAGATGCTCAGAGGGCTGCAGAACCTCTGCTCTGGGAACAGGCTGGCAGAGGTGGGGCTGTGCAGCCTGGGGCCGTGCAGCCTGGAGAAGAGAAGGCTGCAGCGAGAGCTTGGAGCTGCATTTCTGTAGCTGCAGGGGACCTGCAGGCAGGCTGGGGAGGGACTGTTGAGAAGGGCCTGTGGGGGCAGGCTGAGGGGCAGTGGTTTGGAAGTGGCTTAGGGCAGAGTTAGGTTAGACATCAGGAGGAGGTTGTGCAGAGTGAGGGTGGGGAGAGCCTGGCACAGGCTGCCCAGGGAGGTGGTGGAAGCTTCATCCCTGGAGACATTCAAGGTCAGTCTGGATGTGTTCCTATGTAATCTGCTCTGTTTGGAGGTGTCCCTGCTGCCTGCAGGTGGGTTGACAAGATGCCTTTTGGGGGTCCCTTCCGCTGCAATGCACTCTGTGGATCAAGGCTTTCCTGCAGGAGGAGATTTGGCAGGAACTGGGTCTGCAGCTGCTGAGTGGAAGTCACCTGCTGGGTATAGATAAATGTTCCTGCCAGTTAACCCAAACGTTCCCAATTCCAGTGGTGGCATCTGGAGATCCAGGCAGCAATGAGCAGTCTGTCACTCAAGGGCATCCCCTCTCGGCAGTGCTGCCTCTCCCCATCATCTCACCAGGAGAAAACTACACAGGCCAAGGCGTTTGCTGAGAGGATGGCTCTGCCACCAACTGCTTCTAAATCCAAATGCCTTAACTTCAGTCCCATGGCTGCTGCAGAGTGCCCTCTCCTCCCATGGGAAGTGTTTCATCCCTAAGGAGAAATTTGTTTTGTGTGAGGATGCTAGAGGCCTGGAGCTGGCTGCCTGGGAACATTATGGAGTCTCCTTCTCTGGAGAGCTTCCAACCCCCCCTGGTCATTGTGATCCTGAGAAAGCTGCTGCGGGTGCCCTGTTGGAGCAGGAGGATTGGACTTGCAGCCCCACCATGCTGGGATTCCGGGATTCATTAGCTGAAGCTACAGTATATAAGCACAGGTCCCACAGTCCTGTAGCAGTCCGTGTGGCAGGAGACGCTGAGCTGATACATCCAGGATTTCCAAGTACAAGGCAGAGAGCTTCTTTCATTCACCTCCTTCCAGAGTCACTCACACATAGCTGGAAGGTTTTCAAAGTTTTCTCCTCCCTGTTGCTCTTTGCACTTTCAGCTGCAATCCTTTATCACACTCACACCAGTAACAACCAGATGATGATGCCTTCAGGTGAAGAACAGCAACAAGAACAATCCCTCCAAGGCTGCTCCCTGCAGCATTTCTGCCAACTGAGTCAATGCAGAAGCTGAAACAACCTTGGGGAACCAGGACCCCAAGTTGTGGAGGCTCCAAACCTAGAAGTCATAGAATCATTTAGGTTGGAGAAGAGCTTTAAGATCGAGTTCAGACGTGAACCCTTGCTTTGCCAAGTCCACCACTAATCCCAAGCACCACATCTACACAGCTTTTAACTGTCTCCAGAGGTGGTGACTCCATCACCTCCCTGAGCAGCCTGGGCCAGGCCTGACAACCCTTTCTGTGAAAAAAAGTTTCCTAATGCCCATCCTAAACCTGCCCTGGTGCAGCCTGAGGCCATTCCCACTTGTCCTGACACTAATTACTAGGGAGCAGAGTCCAACCATCACCTGGCTGCAGCCTCTTCTCAGGGAGCTGTAGAGAGCAATGAGGTCTCTCCTTGGCCTCCTCTTCTCCAGGCTGAACAATCCCATCTCCCTCAGCTGCTCCTCATGAGATTTTTCCTCATAAGATGCTTTCAGACCAGGCTGGATGGGGCCTTGAGCAGCCTGGTCTAGTGGGAGGTGTCCCTGCCCATGAGACATGGATGATCCCTTCCAACTCAACACATTCAGTGATTCCATGACCTCATGACTTGAGTGACCAAATAAAGTTAACTTTCTCTGAAGAAAACCAAAGCTGACCTCAGGAGCGGACCATTATTCCTTGTGCAAGGCTCTCAGAAGCACTCAAGAAACCAGGAGAGAATTGATCTGGTGTTTGCCAGGAGCTCACCACTTCAGGTCAGACACTTGTTGACCAGTTCTTCCCACATGGAGAAGTTAATTGAGATGGATAACCCCATGTTCATGCACCTGTGTCTCCTGAGGGCGCCACCTGCCTGAGGGCACCACACACACCAACATCTTGCACATGAGCACATCAAACACATCTTGCCAGGACCCAGATGCTGGCTAGCCTTCACCCAGCCCACCCATCAGGGTCCTCTGGACCCATCTCATTGGAGTTAAACTTCTGCTGCCCCTCAGCCCTTCCTGCTCTTTCCTCCTCTGGCACTCTCCACGCCCTCACAGTTCCCTTGCTTCCACCCACCCAGCCCCTTTCATCCACCTCAGAGCCCACTCCTCTGCTTCAGCCCTGCTTCTGAAGCTCAGGGAGGACAGCCCCTGGAGCCCCCCTCCTCTGCAGAAAATGCCAGTGATGGTCACAGTCCTTTTCCTTCCCACCAGTGCAGACAAACCTCCTTAGTCCACATTCCACCAAAGTGGATTTTCCGGGCTTCCCACAGCACTCCACGATGTCCCACTCCTGCAGCCCCACCTTCCCCCCGTGCTGGTGACACCACTGAAGGTTTGACTTCCCCAAAACTTTGATCTGACAAGACACTGGAGAAGCAGTATGGTGGCTGCAGTCCTGCAGAGGCATCTCAGGATGCTGGTGGTGCAGGAGTGACACGGGATGGACCAAAAGAAAATGCTCTCCTTGTGCACTGACCGTGTGGTGTTTCTGGTGTCTGCAGAGGAGCTCACACCACTCCCCAGAGAAGGACACCTTCTTTAACCTCTTCAAGTCAGCCACAGCCACGCTGCAGCCAGACCCCCAAACCATTTTGTGCCAGCAGGTTGATCCACTGCTTCCCACAGTCAAGGTCTGGAGGTGGCCTCCAGCTTAGGAAGGGGCATAGCTGGTCACTTGGTGTCTGTCAGGAGGCATCCTGCTGTGCCTGGGGGACCCAGGGCTGGATCAGGGGATGTCTGTCCAAGCCCAGCAGCCAAAAGTGGCTTTGGGGGCCTGTGCTCCTCACACAGACCCCACGAAGACCAGCACAAGTCCCTCCCAGACATGGGAGCCCAGAGCAGAGTGAAGATATCAAAACACCACAGCTTGGATCTTCTAGGGACTCAGAAACTGATCAAGGAGGAATTAGGGCCAGGTCTGACCTCTTAACTGTAAAGATCTGGAAGCATCACATCAACAAACCATGAGATGGTCTTTCAAGCCTGGGCAGCTTTAGTGTCATACAGCAGTGACACAAGCACTGCCAGCCCAGAGCCAGCCCTGCCCTGGGCTGATCCCCAGCACCATGGGCAGCAGGAGCAGGGAGGGGATTTTGCTCCTCTGCTAGGCTCTGCTGAGACCTCTCCTGCAGTGCTGGGACAGCTCTGGAGTCCCTAGCACAGCACAGACAGGGACTTGTCAGAGTGGGACAGAAGAGCAGAGCTGGAAGCCCTCTGCTGTGAGGCCAGGCTGGGAGAGTTGGGGTCTCAAGGGCACCTTCTGGTGGCCTTTCAGTGCCTAAAGGGGCCCAGCAGAAAACTGGAGTAGGGCCTGTTGTGACAGGCTAAGGGAGGATGATTTAGACCCAAAGAAGGAGATTGAGAGTGGAGAGAAGGGAGAAAGGTTTGATACTGAGAGTGGGGAGAGCCTGGCCCAGGGTGCCCAGAGAGGTGGGAGCTGCCTATGGCTGGAAACCTTCAAGTTCAGGCTGGACTGGGCTCTGAATAACCTGAGCATGGACCAGGCATATCTTTAACTAGATTAAGCTGCTTAGACCCCCCCTTATGGTCCCATCCAGATCTCCTGCCAACACTCTCAAGGAGCCTCTGCAGCAGCTTGAGGGGGAAGACAAAGGGGTGGCAAATTTGGGTCCTGCATCATCATGCAAAGAGAAGCCTCGGATGGGCAGAGCCAGGGGTCTCTCCCTGTCTGGTGGGCAGCTGAGCCTGCTGCTGGGGAGGTGGAGTCAGGAGTGGGGTGTTCAGGACCCCAGAAATTACCTGCAGAATGAGTGCCTGCGGCTGAACCACGCACTGCCTCATCAGCATGGAGCACCACTGCCACAGCATGCAGGAGAGAAAACAGACACGTGAAACAGCAAAGGACAAATGGACACAGCAGGGACAGGGGCAGGCTAGGCTGGCAGCTCCCTCAGCCCAGCTGCCCAGCTGCCCAGGCCTGAAGGACCAGCTTAGCTCCCCCTGCCCAGCCCACAGCCTGGGCAGGCAGCACTCCGCTGCTCTCAGGGTGCTGGGGCTGGGCTCTGTGCTCAGCAAGGCAGTAGCTGATGTGGTGAGCACAGGGGTGGACCCTGCACCTATGGGCATCAGCATGCCCACCCCACAGGCAGTGCTGCCCCTGCCAGCCTGTGCTGCAGGGGGCAAATCACAGCATCACAGAACTGTCTTGATTGGAAGAGACCTTGAAGGTCACAGAGTCCAAACACCAACCCAGCACTGCCAGGGCACCACCAACCAGGGCCCTCAGTGCCACAGCTACGCAGCCTTGAAACCCCTCCAGGGATGGGGACTCCACCACTGCACTGGGCAGCCTGAGCCAGGTCTGCACATCCCTTTCCATGAATTAAGTGCTCCTCATGTCCAACCTAAACCTGCCCTCGAGTTGCAGCTTGAGGCCATTTCCTCTTGTTCTACTGTTTGTTCCTTGGGAGAAGAATGCCTCCAGGGAGGGGACATCCACAGCCACCCTGGGCAAGCTGTTCCAGTGCCTCCCCACCCTTACTTTCAAGAATTTCTTCCTCATCTTGTCTCACTCTCTTCTCTCCCAGACCGAAGCCATTGACCCTGGTCCTGTCAATCCCAGTCCTTGTCCAAAGCCCCTCCCCAGCTTTCCCATTTTTCCCCACACATCCCTCTCTTTCCCTGTCTCTTCTAGAGGTCACAGATACTGCAACTCAAAGCAAGGGCAGAAAGGTGGTGCCTGGAAGTGGCTGTGGGAAGGAGCCAGTCTGTCCATGGGATTCACACCTGTGGCTTTCTGCACCTGCTCACTTTTCCAGATTCCACCTGTAAAACCCTGACAGGCACCAAGAGATGTCTCTTGTGACACTCTGCTGTTGCCATGGACATCCCAAGGCCCATGGTGCTGCTTGGGAAGCAGCAGCAGGATGACAGGGGCTTGGATCATGATGGGAATGTGTCTCCTTCTGGGCTTCCCAGTTGAGGAGAGACCAGGGACTGATGGAAATAGTCCAGTGGGGGCTACAGAGCTGCTGAGGGTCCTAGTGCATCTCTTGTGAGAAGCAAAAGCTGAGAGCCCTGGAATCTCGATTCCTGGAGAAGAGCAGCCCCAGAGGGGATCTGATCAATGCTCATCAAGACCTAAAGAACATGTGGGGGGCAAGAGAATGGGGCCAGACTCTGCACAGTGGTTTCCGGGGACAGATTAAGGTTCAAGGGGCACAAACTGGATCCCAGGAGGTTCCATCTGAGCAGAAGGAGCAACTTGCTTGGTGTGAGGGAGCTGGAGACCTGGAGCAGGATGCCCAGAGAAGTTCTGGAGTCTCTTGTCTGGAGAGCTTCCAACCTGCCCTGGCCATACCCTCCATGTCTGCCCTTCATGGCAGAATCAAGCCAGACATGACAACCAGGGTGCCCAGTCCGTGGTGTCATAGCACTTTTGAGTGGCCAGATGAAGGCAGAGGCTGCTCAGGCCAGGTACACTGCCCATGGGAACCCCATCTCAACCTGACAAAAGGTAGTGACTCGTGACATTAGATATGGCTGGGGGAGCTCAATCCAAGGCAGCTCTAAATCGTCTCCCTGGGCTTTCAGAAGACAAGTGCCACTGGCAGCTACCCAGGCACCAGCTCTGTCTCTAGTTTGATGGGCACAGAAAATACCTCCTGACACCTTCCCCCTCCTCTTCACAGCCCAGTGGGGAAGGCATCCAAAGATCCACAGATCAAAGCCACCTCTCCATGCCATCACTCACAGCAGGGCTGCACCATGGCCAGCACAGCCAGAGCTGCTCTGGAGCAAAGGCCATCACACAGCCAAGTGAGGCCAGACCCCAGCCCCTCTCTGCTTTCAGCAGCCTCATGCCCGTTGCTGTCTCACAGGGAGCAGAAGTTTGATGTCAGCAGTGCAGCCTCCTTTCCTGGGCTCAGAGGGGGCATTTCTCAACTTCTCTTTCACCAAACACAAATGATCTCAAGGAAATTAACAGTCGTGCTTGGTTTCAGCCCAGTTCCAGGTGCCCATCCCCAGGGACTGCTCTGAAGATGGCAGGAATTCTTTGCCACAGAGGCTCTCATCCTCACTCTCGGCACAGCTGACCTGCTTGTGATCTAGCTTGGGGAGCAGGGAGCACTGTGCCACGCTTAGCCTCAACCCAGCGAGGTCCAGGCATGGGCACTATTGTCCTGTGTTGGGGTGGGACCCCCAGCCCCCATCTCAGCACCAGGTTTTGACCTGAGGTGTTTCTCTGACACATCTAAACAGCTGCATTTCCATCCCCTCTCTTTGTTCCTCATTTTCATTTCACTCTAAGATCTGCATGTAAAGGTCTGAGAACAGCATCTGTAATTGAAGATTATGAAGTATAGCCAGCTGCTGACAGCCTGCTAAGGAAGATGGATTATCCTCATTTTTTCCTGTAAATTTTGTCAATTTTGGAATTCATAAAAGCTATCAACACTGATCAAAATGTGACCGAGCAGCTGTGCTGGAGCGGGCAGCGCGGGCGCCCAGGACGATGTCGGCTCTCTGCATCCACCCATCCCAGGCAGGGAATCACACAACTGTCAGGGTTGGAAGGGACCCCGAGGATCACCCAGTTCAAACCCCCCCCCTGCCACGGGCAGGGACACTTCCCATTAGATCAGGTTGCCAAGAGCCTCATCCATCCTGGCATTAGAAGCTTCCAGGAATGGGCTTCCACCACCACCCTGGGCAACCTATTCCAGCGTCTCACTGTGGAATCGTAGAATGACAGAAAGCATCGGGTCAGAAGGAACCTCCAAAGGGCACCCAGTCCAACCTCCCAGCCGTCAGCAGGGACATACTGCATTAGAGCAGGCTGCCCAGACCCCTGTCAAGCCTCACCCTGAATATCTCCAGGGATGGGGCCCCAACCATCTCCCCAGGCAACCTGTTCCAGTGTTCCACTACCCTCACGGTAAAGAACCTGTTCCTTCCTGATAGCTCCTGCAGAGCACACACATCCCACCGCCTCCAACCCCACCCCCCCACTCGCCAGAAAACACAAAAACAAAGCCCCCCAGCCCAAGCTGGAAGCCCCAGCAGGCTGGGAATGAATCAAACCCTGCACATACATAAATTGGAGGCAGGCGAAGCCGGCTTGCGGCACAGCACCTAATTTACAGCCTGTGCTCCCCCTTTTATTTATCCCTAAGTAGCAAACACCATTTCCATTCAGGGCCTTCGTTATGTTCCTACTCCGAGCAGACAATCACAGCACACTTGAGGCAATTGTTTAGCCTCTTCCTCTCAATTTTCCCATTACTGGGAGTAAGTACTGTTGGGACTCTTTAATAGCCCGACTGCAGCCCATATCAATAACAGATGAGGTTTAATCGTCCGACACAAAAATTATTTAGGCTGGGTAAGGACATCCAATGTCATTTGCATAATGGCATTTCCATCCTGAGCACCTAAACCCATCGTGCATAAACAAGGCCCCCAGACCATAAATAATAATAAATCACCGCGTCCCGGCGTCTCTCCGCCGTAATAGGGAGCCTCTGCTCGCAGGAATTATTGCAGCAGGAAATGGGCACTGCAATTCTGAAGACATGTGGGCATGTCACAGGGCAGTATATCACCACCAGGACATGTGCCCCCTCCCTGGGCCTGCCCCATGGGCAACAACAGGGTCCCCGTGCTGGTGGGATCCACCTGGGCTGGGTACTATTCTCGTGGCTTTCTCTTGGGCACAGTCACCAGAAGGAGGAAAGTGAAGGCCTGGGCCCTGTGCTTGGTGCCTGGGGGTGATGGGCCTGCAGCTCCGCCAGCCCCCTGCCTGGCTGTCCCTCGCACCCCCAGCCCTGGGGCTGCCACTGCAAGGGCTGGTGGAAGGCCTGCAGACACCTGAATCATGGAATCATGGAATTGTCTGGGTTGGAAGAGCCTTCAAAGCTCACTCAATGCAGCCACCAACCCAACCTCACCATGGCCACTAAACCATGGCCACAAGTGCCGTGCCCACACCTTTCTGGAACACTTCAAGTCTTGGAGACGCCACCACCTCCAGCCTGTGCCAGTCCATGACCACTCTTGCAGCACAGAAATTGTTCCTCCCGGCCAATCTCAGCCTCCTCTGGTTTCAGAGCCTCCACTGGACTTTCTCCAGCAGTTCTCTTGAACTGGGAAGCCCAGAGTGGCATCCAGGACTCCAGAGGTGGCCCGACCAGGGCAAAGTAGAGGGAGAAGAGACCCTCCCTTGCCCTGCTGCCCACACTCTTCTCGATGCACCCCAGGAGACCCTTCTTGGCCACTGAGGTACTTTGCTAGCTCATGGGCAACTTGTTCATCAGCACTCCCAGGTCCTTCTTGGAGCTGCTTCCCAGCAGGTCCCCGTCAGCTGCACTGATGCAGAAGGTTGTTCCTCCCCAGGGGCAGGACCCTTCGCTTTGGCTGGCTGAGCTTTGTTAGGTTGCTTTCTGCCCACCTCTCATGATCACTTTATGCCCCTCACTGTCACCAGGTAGTGCTAACACGGTAGGTGTCTACTGCTTCTTGGGACAGGAGCTGGACATTTTACCCCTAATCATGACAATTGCAGCCATGGGAGGAGGGAAAATGTATGATACTTCACCACGGTGGCTCCACTGCTTCTGGTGAAGAGCTGGCATGGGTGAGCAGGGCAGAAAACACAACCAGCATTATGGCCAAGAGTTTCCCCATGGAGAAACAGGAAGCAGAGTATGAAGGCACATTGGGAATGTAGATGAAGTTTATACCAACAGCCAGGTCTTCATCCTGCCAGCAGATCCTGAGGCTTCACAAATCCTGCACAGAGAGGACATTTGCATTTCTTTCATGCTTTCAGGTAAACCATCTGAGGTCTTCCACAAACATCACCTGAGAACCCCATCACAGCTCTCATGCCCATGGTGAACTGGTTCCAAAGCAGCACCCTACAGCAGAACACTCCAGGCAGCATTCACCACAGACCCAGGCTCCCAGGGAGCCATAGCCCCTACACATGCTGCTGCTCCAGGTCTCCACCCAAGTGAAAGACAGCAGAGATGGACACGGATCTTGCTGTGTGTTGTGCTGAGTCGCAAAGTCCAAGCTGAGCACCACCCACTCCAGAGACACTTTGTATTTTAACACTCCGTTTGGTCTGCTCACCTGCAGAGCAGGGCATTTGCACCCTTAGCTTCAAAAAATCACCCAAAACGAGCAGAAACTGTCTGCACACACGAAGAGAAAGACAAGCTTGGGTCAGTTTTGTGCCACTCACTCCCAGGTGTGGAGATCAGGAGTGCCTGGACACAAGGGTTGGGGCAAGTGGCATCCTGTGTGGAGGGAGGGCACTCCACGCCTCTTGCCCACTCCAGGTCCCTCATCCACTCCAAGTCCCTTTCCCACTCCATGCCCCTCTCCTCTCCTGGGCAGGGATGAAATGGAGCTCTCTGTGTGCTGGTGTCTGGTAGTGGGGGCAGCTCACTCTGAAGTGGGGAGCAGGAAGAGGGAAGGGTAAGGCCACACCTGGAATCCTGTGTTCAGTTTTGTGCCACTCAGTCCCAGAAGGACAGTTGCAGAGAAAGGCAACGAAGGCATGGAAGGGTCTGGAGAAGAGGGCTGGGGAGGAGCATCTGAGGGAGCTGGGGGTGTTTCGTGTGGAGAAGAGGAGGCTGAGGGGGAGACCTCATTGCTCTCTGCAGCTTCTTGAGAGGAGGCTGCAGCTGGATGGGGGTTGGACTCTTCTCACAAGAACAAGTGACAGGACAAGAGGAAATGGCCTCAAGCTGCCCCAGGGGAGGTTTAGGTTGGCCATGAGGAATAATTTCTGCCCCCTGAGTGTTGTCAAGGTCTGGCCCAGGCTGCCCAGGGCAGTGATGGAGTCCCCATCCCTGGACAGGTTTCAGTGATGAGGGACATGGTTTGGTGGTGCCCTGGCAGTGCTGGTCTAACAGCTGGACTTGATCATCTCGAAGGTCTCTTCCAACCAAAGCAATTCTGCAACTCCATCATTCTTCAGCTCCATCACCAGAGCACAGATGGGCAGACCAATAAGTGTGGTACCTGCAGGGCACCTATAGGCTGTTGGTTCCAGTGGAAGAGGCTTTGCCTGATTATATCCACAGCTTGCCACTGCTGGAACCTCTGCACCTTCTTGGTACCACGAGGGTAGATTGAGACTGGAGATAAGGAAGAAACAGTTGAGAGTGAGGGTGGGGAGACAGTGGCACAGGTTGCTTGGGGAGGCTATGGATGTCCCCTGCCTGTAGGTGTTCCAGGCCAGGTTGGACGAAGCCTTGAGCAACCTGGGCTGGTGGGAGGTTGAGGATCATCCAGTCCCAAGCCTGGATTTGTGTCTGGGGTTGGGCTGGCCCAGCTGCAGGACCTTGCCTTGTGACTTGCTGAACTTCATGCAGTTGGCATTGGCCACTTCTCAAGCCTGTCAAGATCCTTCTGGATGGATCCTTGCTCTCCAGTGAGTCCCCTGCACCACGCAGTTTGGTGGCACTCCCAAACCTGCTGAGGACCCCTTCAGTGGCACTGCCCATGTCACTGGCAAAGATGTCAAACAGCACTGGACCCAGGACAGACCCCTGAGGAGCCCCACAGGGACATGGAGCTGTGGACCATGACCCTTTCAGTCTATCAATGTGTCCAGTTCCTCATCCATTGGTGGTCCATCCATGTCCTGCAGGGCAGTGTCAGATGCCTTGCACAAGTTCAGGTAGATGACTTCAGTTGCTCTTCCCACATCTATTAGGGCTGTAACTCTGCTGTTGAAGGCCACCAGGTTCACCAGGCACAACCTGCCCGTTGAGAAGCCCTGCTGGCTGTCACCCATCACTTTGTTACTGTCCATGCACAGTGACCAGGAGGATCTGCCCCACGATCCCACCTGGCACAGGTGTGAGCCTCTGTTTAGCTGTTAATCAGTGGTGCAATCACTGAGAGAGATCCTAACAGTTGATCTAACACTGATCATCTGAGGAGCACAATGCCTGGCTCCACTTCACAGTTGCCACCCCAGAAAGACTCTCAAAGGAAGGGGACCATCACTGGGAGAATGTCTTCATATGAGGAACAATTTCTTCCCCAGAAGGATTGCCCAGGCCTGGCCCAGGCTGCCCAGGGCAGTGGTGGAGTCCCCATCTCTGGAGGGGTTTCAAAGCTGAGGAGATGTGGTACTGAGGGCCATAGTTTGGTGATGCCCTGACAGTGCTGGGTTAAGGGCTAGACTCCATGATCAGAAAAGTCTCTTCCAAACAAAACAATTCCTTGAAGCTATGATCCTATGAGGCCATGGCCAGCAGCTGCTGGCACACAGTCTGTGGTGCCCTCATCACTAGTGGCCACACTGCATGTTACCAGCAGCTCCTCCAAACAAGCCTGGACACCACTGGAGGATAGATCATCCCCACTGCACCCACACAGAACAAAGACCATATACAAGGGCCAAGGAGGTGTCCCAGCTCCAGACACAGCAAGGTTGGTTCTTTCCTCACCTCAGGAACTGTCACACGTGGTCACTGAGAGCAGCCCAGGAAAAAAAGAGGGTGGGAAAAGCCAGGAAGGCACTGAAGGTCCTGAAACCATTGTCCATCTCAGGACCGTGGGACCATCCCTCCCAAAGCCAAGCTTTGCTTGATGATTTTGTGTCTAGTCAGATCCAGCACCTCTCCTCTACCTCAGGAGCTTCACCACTACTGCAGAGCCACATCTGCCACTGCTAGAGTCCCTGGTGCCAGGACCAAGCTGGTGGGCTGGTCTGGCCCATGTGCCTGGAGATACTGAGGAATGGTGTGGTCATGGCCCTCAGGGACATGGTTTGATGTCCATGGTGGTGTTGAGTTGATGGTTGGACTGGGTGACCTTGGAGGGCTTTTCCAACCCAAACAACCCCATGGCTCTGTGATTCTGCTGAGGCCAGGGGAGGATGTGACAAGGGAACAGACCCATGTTCTGCCCCACCAAAGCAGGTGTGAGCAGGGGGCAAGCCCCAGCAAGTCTGCTGCAGCAGGCTTGGAGGGAAACGCAGAGCCAGCGAATTGTGGCCTTGTTCAGGCTGCGAAGAGACCTTCAAGCTCATTGAGTCCACCTGTGCACTGCCAAGCACCCTCAAACCTCAGCACCACTTCTCCATGGTTTTGAAAGCCCTGAAGAGATGGGGACTCCACTACTGCCCCGGGCAGCCAGGTCTGGACAACCCTGCTGGGGAAGAATCAGCACAAACCGAGGCCACTGCTGAGGCTTCTCCAGCAGAGCTCCAGCCCTGCAAATGCAGCATGGTAGCACTGCCAGTGCACTGCAAACATTTTAGAGCCCTGGAAATGCTCTCTGTTGCCTCTTGGAAGAGTTGGTAGGAGAAGTCCCGACCCTGGGCTGCCTCCTGCTTCCAGATGGAGTGGGAAAGCTGAACACCAGCTGCTGCCATGAGGACGGACACACAGGAAGAGGCACCAAAATCTTTGCTTGGACATGAGAATGGGCACCTACTCTCAGGTGGGTGAACCCACCTGGCTTTCTTTCCACCACTTTTATCAGAGCCAGCCCCTGCTCCAAGTAGGCTGCACTCAGCAGGGACACCTCCAAGCAAAGCAGGCTGCACAGGGACACATCCAGCCTGATCTTGATTATCTGCAAGGATGGAGCCTCCACCACCTTCCCAGGCAGCCTGTGCCAGGCTCTCCCCACCCTCACTCAGCACAACTTCGTCCTCATGTCCAACCTAACTCTGCCCTGAGCCACTTCCAAACCACTGCCCCTCAGCCTATCCCCACAGGCCCTTCTCAACAGTCCCTCCCCAGCCTGCCTGCAGGTCCCCTGCAGCTATTGAAATGCAGCTCTAAGGTCTCCCTGCAGCCTTTTCTTCTCCAGGCTGAGCAGCCCCAACTCTCCCAGCTTGTTCCTACAGCAGAGGTTCTGCAGCCCTCTGAGTGTCTTGGTGGCCTCCTCTGGAACCTCTCTAGCAGCTCCAGGTCTCTCTTGTGTTGGTGGCTCCACAGCTGGACTCATCAGTGTAGGTGAGGTCTCCCCAGAGCAGGGCAGAACAGAGGGGCAGGATCCCCTCTCTCCCTCTCTGACCGTGCTGCTTTGGATGCAGCCCTTGGCCTTCTGTACTGCAAGAGTCTGCCCAGAGAAGCCTCTGCACAGGGCTTTATTCTCCCCACCTGCCCTGCAGGTGAAGCTGCTCCTCTCCTCAGCTGTTCCTCATTCTCTCCATCCAGGCAGTGAGACCTCCAGGGGCACTGCTCCTCCCTCAGCCCCATGCTCCCTGCTGGGTCCCCTCAGTACCACTGCAGGGCTTGTAAGCAACAATCATGGCGATGGTGAGCAGGAATGGGGATCCTGAAGGTTCATCCTCCAGAAGTCAAGGCCAGTTGAGTGGTCTGGAGCTCCCCTGGAGGAGATGGAGGAGTTCTATCCAATGTCTCTGTAGAATAACCTGTTACTGCAGAAGGAGCTGGTGAGCCCTTTGGATTGGAGGCTGTGGTTTGCAACAGCATCTCAGGGTTCAAATGGCTTTGTGGGTAAAAGGCAAACCTCCTGCAGCTCAACATGGAGAAATGTAGAGTCCTGCATCTGGGGAGGAACAACCTCAGGCACCACCATAAATTAGGGGTGGTCCCGCTGGAGAGCAGCTCCGTGGGGAAAGACCTTGGAGTGCTGGTGTGCAGCAAGTTCTCCATGGGCCAGCAATGTGCCCTTGTGGCCAAGAGAGACAATGGCATCCTGGGGGGCAACGAGAGAAGTGTCTAGTAGGTCAAGAGAGGTTCTTCTCCCCAGTACTCTGTCCTGCTGAGACCACACCTAGCAAAACTCTGTCCAGTTTTGGGCTTCCCAGTTGAAGAGAAACAGGGATCTGCTGGAAAGAGTCCAACAGAGGCTGTGAGGATGATGAAGGGAAGGGACTGGACCATTTCTGCTGTGAAGAAAGGTTGAGAGCCCAGACTCTTTCCAGTGGTGCCCAGTAATAGGACAGGGAACAATGGGCACAAATTGGAGCCCAGGAGGTTCCTCCTGAAGAGGAGGAGAAACTTGTTTGGTGTGAAGGTGCTGGAGGACTGGAGCAGACTGCCCGGAGAGGTTGTGGAGTCTCCTCCGGAGAGCTTCTGGACCCACATGAATGTGTTCCTGTGTGCCCTGCCCTGGGTGACCCTGCTCTGGCAGGGGAGTTGGACTGAGTGATCTTTGGAGGTGTCCCCCCCCAAACCCTAATGTTCTGTGATTCTGTGATGGAGCAGCTCTGGAGCAGCCACCTCCTTCAGAGAGCTGGGGTGGACTATGCTGTCACTTCCCCAGACCTGCTGCTCCTGCCCAGTGAAATGTCACAGCTGAGGACTGGTCCTCTACAGCCTTTGTGAAATCTCCTTAATTTTTACCATTACTGAAAGCTATTTTGGGGGGTAGAGATGGAAGCTACCATTCTGAGGTCTCCTGAGGAGACTCCAGCTCCTCCATAGGACACTGTCTCTGCTGCCTCTGTGAGCCATCAGCCCAGCAGGGATGGCAGACCAAGAGTGAGCACAGCAGACAAGAGATCCTGGGACACAGGATGTGTTCCTGCATCACCTGAGCACCCTGTCATGGGTGATCCTGAAGATCCCACTCTGGGATCAACAGGACGACTGCAATCAAAGGGACACATCCCATAGAGCCACAGAATCACCAAAGGGTTGGCTTGCAAGGGATCTGTGTGACCTGCTGCAACCCGCTGCAACCAGCAGGGACATCCCCAACCACAGCAGGTTGCTCACAGCCACAAACAACCTGACCTGCAGTGACCTGCAGTGGTGCCAGCCATAGGGCAGCTCCCATCTCTCTAGGCACCCTGGGCCAGGCTCTCCTCATCCTCAGTGTCAAACCTTTCTCCCCTCTCTCCACCCTCAATCTCCCTCTTTGAGTCCAAACCATGCCCCTTTGGCCTGTCACAACAGGCCCCATTCAAAACCCTGTCCCCAGCTTTCTGCTGGGCCCCTTTAGGCACTGCAAGATCACCAGAAGGTGTCCTTGGAGCATTCTCCCCTCCAGGCTGAACAGCCTCAACTCTCCCAGCCTGGCCTCACAGCAGAGGGCTTCCAGCCCTGCCAGAACTGCTGTGGCCTCCTTTGGCCCTGCTCCAACAGGTCCCTGTCTGTGCTGTGCTGAGGACTCCAGAGCTGCCCCAGCACTGCAGGGGAGGTCTCAGCAGAGCCCAGCGGAGGGGCAGAATCCCCATCCCCAGGCCCCGCTGCCCACATTGCTGGGGATCAGCCCAGGATACTCCAAGTGGTGCCAACAAGTTTCGAGAGCACATCAGGGTCACCCCAGTGCAGGAAAGCACCCAAAGCCCCTCCAGCCCCCTGCCACATCACAGCCATACAGGAAGGGTGAGGGCAGCTGGTGGGCTGTGCCCAGGAGAGAACACGCTGCCCATGGTGGTGGGAGAAAGAGGGAGCCCTGCAGAGCTTCACCCCCTCGTTGGGGCAGGGCTCAGGGGCAGCCCTGCTCCCAGTTGCCATCCCCCCACCGCCCTGCCTGCCCGGACCCTGCGCCCTTTCCATTCGGTTGAGTATTGATCTGCTGGCAGCAATGGGCTGGATAATTAGCCAGGAATTAGGGTTTCTATTACAGCCAGGAGGCTGCCCCAGCTGATTTATCACCTGAATAATTTACTGTGATTGAAAGGAAATTAAAATGAACTCCATTTGACAACTGCGAGCCTTTATGGGCTGTGGTGAAGACTCAGGAGCCAAATTAATAGCCTGGTGTTGTCTAATAGTCTGCTGAAAGTAAATATGGGGAGGTTTTTCCTCTGCTGATGTGCTCTCCTAGGCTGGGTTTAGAGTAGGGTTTCTTTTTTTTACCCATCCTACCAATAAAGCCACAGGGTGGATCAGGGGATGTTTCAGTTGGGAGGCAAGCAGATCTGAATGCCACTGAGAAATCCCTGCTGGCTGCTGCTTCCCACCTCTGCAGGAATCATAGGACCTCATAGTGGTTTGTGTTCAAAAGCTCTCCAAGATCATCCAGTCCAATCTTCAACCCAATCCCACCATGGCTGCTAAACCTTGGCCCCAGGTGCCGTGGCCACTCCCTTCTGGAACACTTCCAGTCTTAGAGACTTCATCACCTCCCTGGGCAGCCTGTTCCAGTTCCTGACCACTCCTGCAGCACATAAATTGTTTCCTCACGGCCAACCTAACCCTCTCCTGGGGCAATTTCAGGCCATAGAAGAAGGGCTTAGTGCTGGCAGACTGGGGCTGAGGTGGCAGCACCCACCAACTGCCCCCAGCCAGCATCAGCACAGGCACCTTCTCCTGTTCGTTTTTAACTTCTTTTGCTTCGGTGTCAACATTTGTGGCCATTTGATGAGGCTGATGTTGTGTTTGTCACTTGCTTTTCATTTACATATGTGACACCAGCTATGGGCAAGAGGCTGGACTGTGTGAGCCTGGCAGTCAGGATGGTGAGACACTGTCACAGGTTGCCCAGGGAGGCTGTGGATGTCCCCTCCTTGGAGGTGTTCAAGATCAGGTTGGATAAGGCCTTGAGCAACTTGCGTGAGCGGAAGGTAGAAGATCATCTAGTTCCAAGCCTCCTGACATGGGCAAAGCCCATGGCAGGGAGCTTGGAACTGGATGATCTTCAAGATCTCTTCTAATCCAACCCATTCCATGAGTGTCTTGAGCAACCTGGCTAGTGGAAGGTGTCCCTGCCCATGGCAGGGGTTGGCCCTGGATGATCTTTGAGGTCTCTTCCAACACAAAGCATTCCATGAACCTGTGAATCTTCAAGGCCTCCTCCAACCATAACACCTTTATGATTCTAGGAGCTTGCTTCTGCACTTCTGCAGGTGGCAGATGAAGAGAAAATGTGACTTTGGACACCCAGACACAGCTGTCAGTGGGTGCCTTGATTTTCACCACTGAAGGACAACTTAAAGAAGAGCCAGGCAGATATTTTATCTGTGTTTTCATTACAAGTCTCTGGGTGCTTCAAAAAGCTCCTTAGCAGCCACTGTCCACCCAAAAGCTGTGTTCCTCAGGAAAAATCCTTATGTTCATAGAATCACAGAACCATAGAATCATAGAATTGTCAGGGCTGGAAGGGACCTCAAGGGTCATCTAGTTCCAACCCCCCTGCCATAGGTAGGGACACCTCACACTAGATTGGGTTGCTCAGAGCCACAGGCAGCCTGGCCTTAAAGACCTCCAGGGATGGGGCTTCCACCACCTCTCTGGGCAACCTTTTCCACAGACAGAGTAACATTTTCTGACTTTCACCAACCTCTCCTGATTTTTCTTGTATCTGGCAGGTTTCTGACTTTTCTTTCTTACTCCTGAGGATCCCACCCCAATTGGAAGCATTTGGGGGGGAGAGCTTGCAGTCTCCATGCTCTCCAAACTAGTCTTGCCAAGGTGACAAACACTTGGCCAGACAAAAGCAGAACCTGAAGATGTTTGAAAGTGCTTCATGACCCTCTCTTGGTCAGTTCAGAGGACTTCTGCACCATGACTCTCTGAGGCAGAGGGCAATCAACTCTGTGCCATTTTTCTACCTTTCTTCAATTCTTTAGCATTTTCCCAGGTCCATTAGATATCCAAACCTCATCTGCCCGTGTTATCTCCAAATCCAGACTTATCTGCACTTCACAACACCAGCACACACAGATTCATAGATAGATTCACAGCAAGGTTTGGGTTGGAAGGACATCAAAGATCATCCAGTGCCAGCACCCTGCCATGGGCAGGAACACCTCCCACTAGCCCAGGTTGCTCAAGACACTCATGGAATGGGTTAGGTTGGGAGGGACCTTGAAGGTCATCCAGTTCCAAAGCCCCTGCCACAGAGGCAAAGCCCATGGCAGAGGACTTGGAACTGGATAATCTTCAATCTTCCACCAGTGCAGGTTGCTTAAGGCCTCATGCAGCCTAACCTGAAACATCTCCATGGAGGGCACATCCACAGCCTCCCTTAACAACCTGTGTCAGTGTCTCCCCATCCTCTCTCTCAAGAGTTTCTTCCTCCTCTCCAGTCTCAGTCTCCCCTCTCCTAGCTCAAAGCCACTGTCCCTCATCCTGGCATTCCCAGCCCTTGTCACAAGTTTCTCCCCAGTTCCATCTAGATCCACCCTCCTCAAGCTACTGCTACTCAGTAGTCTACCTTTGCTTGGCTTCTACCAGTTCAGAACATCTCCATTGTATCCAGGAATGAACACAAGAAGACATCTTCAGCTGAGCTGCTAGAAGCAGTGCAGAGGGGCTGCAGGGAATTCCCTGCTCAGAGCAGTGAGCAGTTCCCTCCCAAGTAAGTGACCTACCGAGTGCTGAGCCTGGTCACATCATGTTCTGCCTCATTATGGCCCTGATCTAAAGTCTATTGAAGTCAATAGAAATATTCCTGCTGGGTTCAATGAGAATTCGATCGGGCCCCTGCGCCAGGCTGACAGCACCAGGGAATCCATTTCTGCCCTGAACACCAACACAGTGCTGAGGATTCCATCTTCACTCTGAGGAGATTAACACATTTGCCTCTCCAGCGAGCTGATTCTGCTCTATATGCTTCATCCCACAGCCTTTCTCTGTAAAGGTATTCATCCTGCTCTCAGAGCCACACAGAGCACATCACTGCCAGCCACAGGCTTGTCCCCTCCTGTCCACCAGCTGTGCTGAGGCCTCTCCTGCTCACTGTTGTTTCCTCACTGCTGTTTCTCACAGCTTGATCTCCAGGACGTCTCCTCTTCATGGTTTAAAGTGGCCAGCCCAGGGTGGCTGGAGAGAGCTTCCCCATCCTTCTGGCTGGAACTGTTAGAAGGCATCAGAGGACAAGTTTCACCCAGGGACGAAAGCCTGGAGATGGCACTACACTGCCAGCCTTGCCCTGGGCTGATCCCCAGCATCATGGGCAGCAGGGGCAGGGAGGGGATCCTGCCTCACTGCTGGGCTCTGCTGAGACCTCCCCTGCAGTGCTGGGGCAGCTGTGGAGTCCTCAGCACAGCACAGGCTGTTGGAGGAG
>VWYK01118371.1:0-10537 GCA_013399775.1 Semnornis frantzii | reverse complement strand
AGCTCAAACCAGCACATATAGTATATAAATTAATGATTATTTCAGGTTTAAGAGCTACTTCATGATGGTTTTGCATGGATGTAATTCATATTCTCTCATTTACCAAGCACTGAACCTTTGCAATCTTGATTACTACTGGATTTACTCAATTATTTGGTGGAAGGTTTATCTTTATGGCATCTGAATATATACAACCTCCAATTTTTCCATGCTGTTGTGGGTTTAAAGAAAGTGACAGAGTAAAGCTCTCAAACGAATTGGAGAAAAAACACAGAATTGTATTTGGAGAGAATTGCAGATAGAAATTACAAGGCAGATACAGAATACATAAGCGAGCCCCCTTGAATTTTCCCCCATCCCAAAACTAAATCTATCATCCCCAGTGCTCCAGTCCTCCCCCCGAACCTCTGCAGGCCCCAACCAGGCCTCTCCTTACATGTTTGTCCAATAATGTAGCTCCTGCCCAGCAGAAGGCTGGAGGGGGAGGAAAAGAGCACAAGCTGGCCTTGCTGTGAGCTTATGAAGAGATAGCAGAATTGTGGGATTGAATAACAATCTTCAAGTCCCAAGAGGACTTTCTTAACCCTATAGTTCCCAAGCTGGGACACATGCCTGAAAGTGAATGGCAGCAACATAAGAAACAGAAACGGAGAAACCTATACCCACTTGGGTTGATGTCCTATGTGCACTGAAAGCAATTTTACCCAACACATTCTGTTGAAAAAAAGAAACATCTGACTAAACTGAGCATATTTTTCAGAAATGCATCAAATGTGTAGGTCAAGATTTCAACTGATGTCAGATCCCCTATATTGTTATGTAAGTTGCTTTTTAACTGGACTTCTTCATTACGATCTTCGCTCGGTATTTTAATACGAAGTCATCTGATTTCATTTTTCTTTCCAAAGTTCACCAACACCAAGGAATACAAAGTCACACCTGCTGAATACTGCTGTAGGTGAAATAGGCACCATGCATTATTTTGACTATTTTCTATTAACAATAGTAAACTGTTCCAAAAAAGCAATTTATGTATTACCAACAGACTCTTGGTGACCACCACAGTCATGATTCTACTTTAAACTACTTGAAAAATGCAAATTATACAGGAAGATTTTTATTTTTTTTTAAGAGACCTTCTGTTTTGTTTCCTTATTGCTTGCATGTTGAGGTTGAGTGCTTAAGAAAACATTTTACAATTTAAAAGCAGGACAATAAAAAAAAAGCTTTAAATCTTGATTGGAATTAAAAAAAATACATTCTTTTATCGAAACAAAACTCCTATTTAAGGTCAACCAATTTTGCTCGAAAAAGAGCTTGAGGATGGCCTACAGTTTTCGAGGGCAGAAGCCCTCGATACAGTTGAATGGAGAAAGCTGCCACTGAGATGTGCTAAGTAAAAGGAGTAAAAACAAAGATCTGTTTACGCTCTATGCTCAAGTCAGAAAAGAGCAGAAAAACAGGAAGGTACATTGTGAACCTCATACCCATTTGGTTTCCATATGAGGTTTCACACTTCTGAGGTAATGGACTGATGTTAAAATGCTGTGTGTTTACACCTAGCACAGTCACGCTTCAGGAACGATGTAGCAAACTGTACAGGCACATGGTGACTCTTGCACAGTCTCTATCAAAACAGCAATAAAATTAGAAATGGCAAACGTGTGATATGGATGAGAGAATCTAGCAAAGGTAAAGGTCTCAGAAATGTTCATGCACACTGACAGAAGAAATAGAAACTGAATAAAATAAATATGTGTGTGTATATATATGTACACTCAATGAGAAGTAAGAAGTTGCATAGTTTATGCTCTCAGTAGTAAAACTCCACTTTGTTCAGTGCTACTGTAAACATCACTTTCTGAAAAACAATCACCCTATGTGACCCAAAACTACTGTTTACTTGTCATGGTAGGCCTAAACAGGCCAAGTGGGCTTGTACATGTCCTGGCTTGCCCAGGTATGCTCCCCTGCTCCCCCTCCCTCTGTGCTGGGGGTGGTGGCCACAGGAAGGGGACAAAAGCCCCAACTTCACCTAATCTGGGCAAACTGGGCCAACTGCCATCTCGATTGGCTAATCAAAGGCCCATCAGTCTGGGGTTGAAAGGGATATAAAGGATGAGCAGGTAGCACATTGGGTGTTCTCTCTGCTGTTGTTCTCTCTGCTATTGTATCCTGCCTGTTGAGGCTCTGATGCCTCCACATGTTCAGCCTGCAGAGCCAACGTGACACCATGCCCAGACTGCACACTGCAAGACATCTGCCTGCACATGAGAGCCTGCTGCCAAGAGAGCCAGGACCAGCTCAGAGATGTCTACCTCCTTTCTGAAGCATCCAGGAACCTGAGGAAGCTCCAAAGCCTCTAGTAGCTTTCGGCCCGGCAGTAGCCCCACCATGTGCTTTGGGTATTGTCCCATGATATTTTGTGAGTAAATACTTCAAACCTCTTGTAATCATTGATTGCCTTCTGCCATGAGCAGAGAGGAGCTTCCTGCATCCATCCAGTGGCTAAGCAGGATAACTAACTGCAAGCAGTGTAAGTGACTGCACAAACCTTCTCTGCCAGTAAAAATGTTTGCTTCTGCTGGTTGCCTTTAAAGTGTTCCAGTTTTGCCTGTTCCCTGTATGTATGAATTTCCAAACCGTGTGTTTTGAACCTTGTATATAAGTTTTGTGGCAAGATTTGATGTTAATAAACAGTTTTCATAGTTATTAACAATCTCTGCCTGGACATCAAAATTAATATCATTATTAATTTTTAATCCTTTCATTACATTACTCCAGGCTTTTAAATCTTTCCCTCACAAAACAATCAGGCAGAGGGAGGGGAGACAGCTTATCCACTTGCCAAATGACAGTGGTGAAATTCTGTATGTCCCAAAGTATGAACTTTCATTTATTTGTTTTTAGAGCAAACACCACACCAAAATCTTATCTTCTTTGGAATTTCTGGAAGTAAATTAAAATAGATTCATAACATATCATTAAAACAAGGACATAATTAAAACAAATATAATCCATTAAGTAAATTATTTTTCCATCAGTTGCAGTGGAAATAGGGTCAGGTTTATTGGGTGCAAACAGATTAAAGAAGATACAAGTTCACATGGTCTCATTTTTACTTCCATCACAATTTCTCTTCAGATGAGCTTTTGAGACATCCTCGTTTTGTCCAAAAGTTTGGGAGACTACAAATCTGTAGCTTGATGCTTACAGATTGCAGCACAGCTGTAAGCTTAGCTATTGTCTGTGTAAAAATGGATGAAAACAGCAGACTGCCATACCCAAAGATCTGTTTGGATGGGGACTCCAAGACCATCGAGATGAAGATTCTTTCACAAACTGTTCTGCAGTGTTCCAGTCTTGTTATTTGGAAAGGGGTTAAAATACTTGGCATTTTTATATAAATAAATAGGTAATCAATGTGGCACATAACCACATAGTGAGGAACCACAACTCTTAAACCAAAGTAATAAAACTTACCAACCATGTCAATACCCCTATACATTGCCAGACTATTGCAGAATTTATCTGGTGGGAAGAGACCTCAAAGATCTTCCACTCCAACTTTCAATCCAGTATTGAAGGGTCAACATTAAACCATGATCCTAAGCACCAGGGCCATGCACCATTTGAACAACCCCAGGGATAGTGATTCTACCATTGCCCCGGGCAGACCATTCCAATGTTTGATAACCCTTTCAGCAGAGATATATTTCCTACCATTCATCATGAACCTCCCCTGGTGCAGCTTGAAAACATTTCACAGGCTCACAGGCTCACAAGATATTAGGAGTTGGACGGACAAAAAGGTCATCCAGTCCAACCCCCCTGCCAGAGCAGGACCAGACAATCCAGCTCAGGTCACACAGGAACACATCCAGACAGGCTTTGAAATTCTCCAGAGAAGGAGGCTCCACAACCTCTCTGGGCAGCCTCTGCCAGTGCTCTTAGTCAAGAAGTCCCCCCTTGTGTTGAGCTGGAACCTCCTGTGCTGCAGCTTTCATCCATTGCTCCTTGTCCTATCCCAGGGAGCAAGTGAGCAGAGCCTGTGTGCCCACTCCTGAGCCCCAGCCCTCCGATGTTTATAAACATTTACTAAATCTCCTCTCCTTCTTCTCCAGACTAAGTAGCCCCAGGTTCCCCAACCTCTCCTCACCAGGCAGTGCTCCAGTCCTCTAATCACCCTTGTAGCCCTCCACTGGACTGTCTGCAGCAGATCCCTGTCCTTCTTAAACTGGGGACCCCAAAACTGAACACAGTACTCGAGGTGAGGTCTCACCAGGGCAGAGTAGAGAAGAAGGAGTACATCCCTTGATCTGCTGGACCCCATGTCCTCTAGTCCTGCAACTTGTCATCAAGGAGAAGAGGCTGGCCCCCTTCTCCCTCCAACCTCCCTCCCGGTACTTTCAGAGAATGATACAGTCTCCCCTTGGCAGCCTCTTCTCCAGACTGAACAACCCTAGTTCTATCAGATGCTCCTTGTAGGTCATGTGAGCCAGACCCTTCATGGAATCATAGAATTAACCAGGTTGGAAGAGACCTCCAAGCTCATCCAGCCCAGCCTATCACCCAGTCCTAGCCAATCAACTGGACCATGGCACTAAGTGCCCCATACAGTCTTTTCTTGAACACCTCCAGGGACAGTGACTCCACCACCTCCCTGAGCAACCCATTCCAATGCCAATCACTCTTCCTGTGAAGGACAAGCCTTCTCTGGACACACTCCAGCATCTCTATATCCTTCCTATAGTGAGAGGCCCAGAACTGAACACAATACTCCAGGTGTGATCTCACCAATGCTGAGTACAGGGGAATGATGACTTCACTGTCCATGCTGGCCACAGTGTTTTGCATGAGTAGAACTACTCCACTGAATTCAAAGATTTCACATTCAAAACTCAGGATTCAAAAGACTTATCCAAAGCCCAGCAAGTTTCTTCAAATCTTTACAGTTAGTGTTTCAGATGAGCAATCTTAATAGAGTTTGCCCTCCAAGACAAAATGAAAGTTCCTGTCAAAGCTTGAGAATTATTTTCCTCAGTTTAATCCTTGGGGAGTTTTCTCTACTACCTCCATAAACAGGAAAAATACAGGAGTGCTTTAATACACAAATACTCATGGTGCAAGAGCACACATTAAAAAAACACACACTCAAGAGAATAAGCAAGTTTACAGAGCCAATATCTGTTTGTCAGTGAGACATAACACCCAAATGGAGTGGCAGGGGACAAAATAGTTTGCACAGTTTGAAGGAAAATAGGTGGGGTAAAAGGGAATTCAGTAGAATCTGGCTCTTAATAGCATAGTTGCAAACTCTAAGCGTGGAAATAAGATTTGTACTTTCATTCAGATATGTCATGACATGTTAGTTCAATCATTATAACATGAGATTACTCAAGATCTTCATTTTCATCTTCTAACAGTGCCTAGATCTTTCACCTGTTGTATAGAGCATCTATACAAGTTTTTGTGCATTTCACTTTCAAACACACAATTTATAAATCTATGAAATAAAAGCAACTCAGCAGCCTTCTCCAGCTCAAATCCATACACAGAAACAACAGACACCTTGCTACTCCTGTGATCCAGGTGAAGGAACTCTCTGAAACAGTGAGAATTAAAACTCATGCCCATATTTATCCTGTGACACAAGCTTCTTCAGAAAAGTTTTAGCATCATTTCCCAGGCTTGACAGGCATTTTTATCATCCAGATCACATTTTCCAGTGTAAAATTTGAACTTCTGCATAATACCCCAGTTGTTCATCAGAAGTGAAAAAGAAGATCTCCATTAGGGAGATCTTGCAATAAAAAGTTTTGTTACAAAATGATTGCCTTAGCATAAGTAAAAGTCAAATGCTGTGAGACAGATTAATGCAGCATAACACTTAAGCATCCTACTGACTTTATTTTACTTCCAATCATTTCAGAGTAGGGCATTTTAAATGAGCATTACTGCAGAAGGATCAGGAAAACTATGCTACATTCAACATAACATTGTCATTGAAGGTATTATGTCGAGGCCCTGAAAGAGGTGAGAAGTCACCTCACAAATAACTTGGCAGTTTCTTATTTTAAATTTGTGTCATGTTTGAAACTCCAACTTGAAAGGTTTGAAGGAAGACTAACATATATTTGGATCTTTAGTAACACAAAAGAAAGCATGTAGATTATGCAGCTTAGTCTCAATAAATGTTAACTGAGGATAGTAAACAGAGCTTAAAGAAGTACAACGTAGTTAAAAATCTGCTTAAAAATTATACCAGTTCTCAACGATTATCACTACTACTAACTCATTGTGTCTTCTCTAGCTCAGCTCAAAGTCCTGATGAATTAGAACAGTGTACAGCCTATAGCTTTCCCCGATGTTCTTCTCATCCTGCCAAGCAAAAGTACCATGCATGTTTTCCCAGCTACACTGGCTTCTGCAGCTTCATCTCTGCTGCATCTCCTGCAATCAGCACGTTAACCTCTAGCTGTCTCAGTCCCTCTTTATAGATAATCTCTCTGCTTATTTCTTGGGTAGCAGTGAGGCAACAGTAGCAGAATAAGCTCTTACTCTAAAGGCTATCTTTTCCTCTCATCTACCCTGGTCTTTTTGAAATGTGCCTTCACAATCTCTGCTCTTCAGTTTTCTGCTGATAAACAGATCACCACAGCTAAGGCAACTGCCCAGAAAGGACAGGATGAGGAAGTCAAAATGTGCTCAGTCTGGAGAAAGTTGTTTTCTGGGGAGGTTAACAGCAGTTCCTCAGTGCTTGTTGGGAGGATACAGTGTGCCCTGATATGTGATGGGATTAATAGAGGTAACAGGCATGAATCGAAACAAGTTCAGACTAGCTAAAAGGAGAAGCCCTCCACCTCATAAGGACAATGAAAATGGTTGCATAAAGTGGCTGTGAGATGTTTTGAACATATGCCTGAAAAAATCCCTGAACAATCTAATCTGATTTGCCAGCATTCCTTCTCCCCCCGAGACAAATATACTGATCTGTGAAAGCCATACCTGTTGCTGCATTACAAAACAACAACAGTGCAAGGAATCTCTAACCTTTTAAACCACAAACTCTCAGAAACAACATATCCATAAGCAGACAACAGTTATCATCTGGTATTACAGCCAGTTACTGACACACTAGGTGAGGTTTAGACTTTCCTCCTTGTTCAAAGTTTCTGATAGTTGTCAAAAGAGAAAACTGCCATCTGGTCAGATTTTACAAGGCCATTTCTTGCAACGAAGTCCTTTAAAACTGCCAGAACCACATCATCAAAGACAGGCCACGTCCCTAAATGTGACATCAGGGCAGGTGATAAAACATTCTTCCAAAGACAGTCTGACCTTGGCAGTCACACAGGTGAAGTTATCAATCAAGGCATATAAACACAAAGCCAAACCAGTGTCTTCATTCCAGACAGACAGAACTCATGTCCTGTTGTTTTGGATAGGCAGGTGCCAATCGTTCAACCCCTCGCTCCCAATGCTGGCCAGTCCAGAGCTGGAGCTCTAGGTTAGGAGAGGAACAGATGCACAAAAATAGGTGCCTGAAGTTGCATTTGCCTAAGGACTGGCAAGGTGACAGATTGTGAAGCTGGAGAAAGATCTAGAGAAGTGGAATTGGAATTGAAATGATGGTAGCTAGTAAGAGGTGACATCCATTAAACATACACCTTACTGTTTTCCTTTAGAAGACAAAATTGGATTCTCAAATTACTGCTCAAGGATTTCTACAGAATTTCATAGCATGTTGTCTCTATGGCTCAGGGAGAGGAAATAAAAGTTCAACCATGTAACAGTTTTTTACTGACCTATTCTGTTTTAAGACAGGCTACCTGTGGCCTAGAAGATTCTAAATTTTATATTTAAAGTGGGCAGATAAGTAGAGCAAAGATGAGTGCTATATATTCCATCTTTTTTTAAGGTAATTGACCTGCAGAAGTGACAGTTTTTTCTTGAGACATGAGACATTTGCTTAGGCAAACAGGGGTGTTTCCTGGTAGACACTGTAGTGGAAAAACACCACTGAATTGTAAGGCACCCAGAAGACAGACACAGAAAGGAGACAGAAAATTTACGAATGCACAGCACACAAAAATTTTCCAAGGCATATTAACAAGACAAAACCATAAGGTATCAGGCTTCACTGGTCTAGCACTCCTAGGATTACATCTAAATATAATCCCCATCAACAAAACTAGCAGGCATGTAGAGTACTGAGATGTGGAAGAGTCAAACAGCCCAAAATAAGTTCAAAAGAAGTTCAAGACAAGCCAAATACATCCTGGCACGTCCAGGCATAATTGCCCTAATCCCCCTCCCCCTTCCAGAGTCTGGAGGATGCAGGAAAGAGACAATGTGAGCTGGTGCCAGGGAGTCTGAATGACAAGGGCCTGCCCAGACATGTTGTGCTGGAGTTCATATCTAGTGGTAAACAAGAAGCATGCACCTGGCAGATGGTCATCTTGGGGAAGGCTCATGCCGTTGCTCGAATTTGAGCAAATGCTGTTCCATTCCTTAGTGGTTCTGTTCTTCCACGTTTCCAATGGTCAGATCAAGGCTCAGGCAAATGATAAAACAACCCAGGTTGTAAATAAGTTGCCTTGTTGCATTCTGCCTTGTCTACACAGAATTTTGCCGTGCCTCATTTTACCCAGGACAAGCACAAGTGTCGCCCACAGGCAAAGAAGTCTTTACCAAAAACCGCTAGGAACCACAACCAGCCTTTGGCAACTTGTCAGGAACCGCTCGTGGAGTTCGAGCTTCTTGGTTTTGCCAAGAGCATCACTGGCAGGCAGCAATCGCCCAGACCGTGCAGAAAGGTGAGAGGAGTGCCCTCGTGTAAAACTGAGTCACTGAAACTTGCAGTTCCAGACTGAGATGCTGGGGGCAGCTGAGAGAGGTGACAGCACCCTGCGAACTGGGAGAAAAGCACTGGGAGCCAACGGGTGGCCCAGTGCCACCTTGCTTTGTGTGTAAACTCAGTACGACACATACTGCATTCTGTATTAGACGGGCAAAGCCCCGCAAGCATTCCAGAGATACTAAATCTGTGAGTAAACGTTTTCTCTAGAGCCTCTTTGTGAAAGGTTCTCTGCTTAACTCTGCACCTCATGTAGCTTCCCTCATTTGGCATCAAGGAACCTGTCGAGTCCTCCCCCTAGAGGGTAAGAGGTGTACTGCGCAGCAAGCAGAGTTTAAATCATCGTTTTGTATTTTGCAGTTTTGCTTAAAGTGCTTTAAATTGTTTAATACTGCCTAGGTGCTTTGCATATCCTGTAAATAGCACACATGACCGAGCTCCATGACCCTGTAAGTAAGGTAAGGTAATCATTGTTATATTAATAAATCATAATTCATAATTTTACTGATACTGTCCTTGTCCGTAATTTAATAATTCCATACCATGAGGCTAAAAGCAAAACAGAAGGTGCAAAGCATTTACAAGTAGTAAAAGGATGTTCATATAACTAATAAGAAAATTGGATAAGAGAAATTTCAATTCTGTGGTGGTTTTGGAAAGGAAGATTTTATTTTGAACTGGCAGAGTGTTTAGACAGTACACAAATTGAGATGTCATTTAAAAAGCCAGAGCACAAGCCACATTTTTTCAATTGCCCCACATCAAAAAGGGACATTTCGAGCAAAACTGTTGAGTTGTTATGAAGAGTTCTACAAGCATATCAAGTCATTAACAGAACAAATACAGATCTTGCCAGGTTTGTTTTTGTTATTGAATAGCAAAGCAACACTTTTGGGCTGTCAATACCTACCTATATTTATGAAGTATGTCTTTAAAGTATTTTCTGTACTTGGGCATATGTTTCAAGGCTTCAAAATCAGTTTTAATAGTATTTTTTAAGACACAGTTGTGTGCTCAGATGCAACAACTTCAACACAGACTTCATGTGCCTCAGTTTTCCTCAGTAGATTTCCTGGACTTGCAGGTAGAAAGCTTCACAGAGTCAGGAACAGGAACTAACTTTCTCCTCTTCAGTAACTTAATGAAGAGGCCATCCTGTCTCTTTTGCACATGCACATCGTGTACTACCTTTGGGAACCAAGGAGATAGGAGATGTGCAGGCATACACACACCCATAGGCCTCCAAATTAACTACTCTGTGTGGCAATGCAGATCATTTTTCTGTAGGAGCTCTGCTAAAAATAAACAGCTGCAGAACATGTACATTAGTAAGTGGTCATCTAAATATTCAAGTATAAACACTGTGCATCTCACTGGGACTTGAAGCCATTGGATTGAGGGACAGTGAGAATAGTACCAGAATTGAAATCATAATATTTACACAGAAAATCTTGATACAGCCACAAGTGCTCCATTTAATGTCTCACCTAATGATCTGCATAATGCCCAGGTATACTTAAATAAAAATCCACTTAAAAACCTAAAACAGAACCTATATTGTTGTCAGTAAGCATTTAGTTCAAATAACTCTCATCACAAACAGAATTAATCAGAATGACCTGCTTTTTTCCAGAACAAGTTTGATACAGAACAAGAGTGCTGGTAGATAGTAGCTGA
>VWYK01118370.1:14435-26246 GCA_013399775.1 Semnornis frantzii | reverse complement strand
TTTTTATATATAAATATATATATGGACTTTAATCTGCAAGATTAAAAATACACAAGGGCAGAGCTACTAGGCTGAATGACTGCACTACAATACACTATATTATTAGAGGTTAAAACCCCTGATGTGTTCAGAAGAGAAAGAAGTGACTTTCAGAATTAGCAACAGAAATAAGTTGCCAAAACTCAAGCTCAAAGGTCCTTTTCATAGTAAGTAGAATAAATTTAGGTCGTTTTCAAAGAAAGAAAAATAAATATAAACTCTGGGGGGTCTTGAGTGTTATAAACAAGAAGATGCCCAGGGAGGTTGTGGATGCTTCCTCCCTGGAGGTGTTCAAGGCCAGGTTGGACAAGGCCTTGAGTGACCTGTGCTAGTGGGAGGTGTCCCTGCCTATGGCAGGGTGTTGGAACTGGATGATCTTTGAGGTCCCTTCCAACCTTACCATTCTATGATTCTATGAAGTAGGGGAGACACTCTATGGCAAGGTTGATGAAATGTTTCATTATCAGGAATGTCTCTATGAAAATCACAGAATTATAGAATGGTTTGGGTTAGAAGGGAGTTCCAAAGGTCATCCAGTCCAAGCCCCCTGCAGTGAGCAGGGACATCCTCCACTAGATCAAATTGGTCAGAGCTTTATTGAGCCTGACTTTGAATACCTTCAGGGATGGGGTCTCAATTGCCCCCCTGGGCAGCCTGCTCCAGTGTTCCACCACCCTCATGTTCAGGACTTGTTCCTAACATCCAGTCTACATCTCTTCTCATTTCAAAACTTGTATGTAGATTTCCACGTCTCAGAAGAAAGCAACATGCACATTTTAAAAGAATTTGTGGGGTCAGAAGATGAGGAAGATGAACTCTGTTCCAGAGCTTAAAGATAACAACCCAGTCTTCTTTAAAATACAGCTACCCAACAGGGCATGCAGCTTCTTGCATTAAAGAACAAAAAATGTAATAGTTTTAAATGAGAAGGGGGAAAAAAAAAAAAATCATCCACTCTATTTATTCTCACCTTAGCCTTATGCAGTGCTTTAGAACAAATTCAAAAGAATTCAAGATGTGGAAGTGATTGGAAAAGGAGATAAAATGCAAAAGTGCCCCAAATCATGTTAGATTAATCTAATAGCTGTGTTTGATAAGTTAACTGATTTTCTAGATAAAGGAAATTAAGTATATCTAATTTATCTGGATTTGAGTAAAGCATTTGCTACGATGCCATGGAGCAAATCATTGATTAACTGTGGAAAACACCGAGTAGTGTAGAAATGATACAGTGAAGAGCTGAAGAGAGAAGTCAACAAGGGATAGGACTGAACAGGGAGTTTTTCCTCTTCTACTTCCTGTTTCATCTCCTTCATGTAGAAACCACTATCTGATGTGTTGAGGGAAGTTCTCCCCACCATCTACTCAGCCCTACTTAGACCACTATCTGATGTGTTGAGGGCAGTTCTCCCAACCATCTATGCAGCCCTACTTAGACCACTATCTGATGTGTTGAGGGAAGTTCTCCCCACCATCTACTCAGCCCTACTTAGACCACATCTGGGATAGCCCAGTTCTGGCCTCCCCAGTTCAAGAGGGACAGGGAACTGCTGGAGAGAGCTCAGCAGAGTGCTACAAGGATGATGAAACATCTCCCTTATAAGGAAAGGCTGAGTGCCCTGGGGCTGTTGAGTCTGGAGAAGAGAAGGCTGAGAGAGGACCTTATAAATATGTACAAATACCTGCAAGGTGGCTGTCAGGAGGATTGAGCCAGGCTCTTTTCAGTCACACTCAGAGACAGAGGTGGTGGGCATAAACTCAATGACAGGAGATTCCATCCCAACGTGGGGAAAATGTTTTTACTGTGAGGGTGCTGGAGGGCTGGAGCAGGTTGCCCAGAGAGGTTGTGGAGTCTCCTTCTCTGGAAATCTTCACCTGCCTGAATGCATTCCTGTGTGACCTGCCTTAGGTGTTCTGGCTTGGGCAGTGGGGTTGGACTTGATGATGTCTGGAGGTCCCCTTCACCCCTACCCTTCTCTGATTCTATGTCAGCTTCTTGACCTACTGACAAGCTTCTGAATAGAAGGACTGCTTGGTCTAGATAACTTCCCAGGTGCCCATCCCACCCAGCATGCAAACCAGCTAGTGTATTAGAGTCATCTTCTCCCTAATACTTCCACTTCATTAAGGTGTCTTTAGCTTCAGGATGAATCATTCCCATGGATGATACAGTCATTAGCTGTCACATTTAGGCCTGCCAATATGTCACCTCTACCATGTGCTGGGCCTCAGTGTTCTCCACTGTATTACCTATATTTGAAAACTAAAACCCCTTGAGAAGTATAAGATCAGTCAGATCCAGCAAAGCTATCCAAGTATTTTGGAGAGCTGGTGCTACCTAGTTGAGTAGCTAGAAAGATCTACTTGTCAAACAAGTATAATGCACTAAATCCTGATTCCTACATTAGGTTAAGAAGATGAATATTGTGGTGATTTCTGAAGCTGCACTGGAATATGCCATGGGAGTTGCCTGTGAGGTCACTGCAGCTATGTAAGGAGTATCAGTGGTTTTCCCACAGGAAAACTACCAAGGTGGAACTCCTAAGAAAGTACTTGAGATGAGTTCCACAATCAATCTACTTTGGTATTCTCTTTGGTGATCTCAGTATACAATGTGGACCACACAAGGAAATCTGTAGATGACAAAACTATGCATACTGGTAACTCTGAGGAGGCAGCAGCTACCAGCCAAGAGGAACTGAGCCCTTCTGAGTTGATAGAAGTGACAAAGTGCAGGTCACGCACTTAAAACACAGAACCAGTCAGTTTTTGGTTGGTTTTTTTTTTTTGGTGATAAACTGGGAAATTACAAGAGTGAATTCATGAGGAAGGACATCCCATGGATATAATGAGTTGCAGAATGATATTGAGCCATCTGTTTTTGAGGTATGAAAAGGGAAAAATAAGATCTGACAATCAGCCCATAAAATCCTAGAATGGTTCATGCTGCGACCTCAGAGATCCACCTCTCAACTAGTCTTCTCTAGTAATCTCCACATCTTCTCTAGCACAGCCAGTATGTATGCCCTCTAATTATTATTTTGTTTTATATCAATGTTAATGAATATATAACTTAAGGTTGAGATTGAAATTCAATGGATCTGCTCTGTTGATTTTCACTAGCTGGGTATCTGTGCCTCTGTTCTCCCTAAGCCAGACTGGAGATTAGGAAGAAATTCTTTTCAGTGAGGGTGTGAGACACTGGAACAGGTTGTCCAGGGTGGTTCTGGATGATCCTTCCCTGGAGGTCATAGAATCATAGAATGGCTTAGGCTGGAAGAGACCTTGGAGTTCATCTAATCCAACCTCCCTGCCATGGGCAGGGACTCCTCTCAACTAGATCAATTTATTCAAAGCCCCATCCACCCTGCCCTTGAACATCTCCAGGGAGAGGACATCCACAACCTCTCTGGGAAATCCATCCCAGAGATGTTCAGGGCCTGTTGGATGAGGCCTTGAGCAACCTGTTCTAGTGGAAGGTGTCCCTGCCCATGGCAGGGGAGTTGGAACTAGATGATCTTGAAGGTCTCTTCTAACTTAAACCATTCTATGGATCTGTGAAAGAAATCTGTCTTTGGCACCATGGTTGCCTAATTTCTTTCTGAATATTTTCACCTCTGGAACTTTGACTAAAACTGTATGTATAGGGAAAAAAAAAATAAATAAAAATGCTGCTAACTCATTCATATTTGTCCTCCCTTTTCTCCTATGAAACTACAGTAGTCTAACTAGTACAGCTACCAGCAGACATTCCCTCCCAGACAGAGATGTCAGCATAAACAGAACCCTAGGGAGAAGGCCACATGGAAGGTCATCAAGAATACTGATGAGTTCTGCTTGTCAAATCTGGAAGGATGAGGACACTGCTTGGTAACCAAGGAACTTCTGACTAAGCCAGTATTTCTTCCTTTCTTTTCTTACTAATTCCACGGGCTAAGTACTTGGAACCCACATTTACAGCCAGATTTTATACACATGGCATAAATTTACACATAAAACCTTCACTTAAATCATAGAATCATAGGATGGTAAGGTTGGAAGAGACCTCAAGGACCATATAGTTCCAATCCCCTGCCATAGGCAGGGACACCTCCCACTAGTACAGGTCACTCAAGGCCTTGTCCAACCTGGCCTTGAACCCCTCCAGGGAGGGAGCAGCCACAACCTCCCTGGGCAACCTGTGCCAGTGCCTCACCACTCTCACTGCAAAGAACTTGTACTGTATAATTCATCTTCTACATATTCCCAGATAGAGAGTACCTGAGAAGTCCTCCTGTTCTTTTTCCAAACACTTACCTGCAAGGACAGTAAAGTATCACAGAATCACAGATTCATAGAATGGTTTGAGTTGAAGGGAGCTAAAAGATCACCTAGCTCCAATCCCTTTGTCGTGGGCAGGGACATCTTTCACTAGCCCAGGTTGCTCAAGGTCACCTCCAATTTGGCCTTGAACACCTCCAGGTCTTCTCAAGATCCAGTCCTGCTCTCCCTCAACTTCAATCCATTCCCTTTTGTCGTGTCTCTGGACACCCTCATGAAAAGTCCCTCTGCAGCTAACTCTTAGCATTTATGCAAAGTCGGATGCATCCCATGAAGACACTGCAGATGCTTTAACTATTTTTCAGAACACAGGCACCAAGCAAAGCATTTCAATAAATGTCCCCTTCCCCTAGCCCTTAGATGCTCTGCAATAAGAACATTTAGCCCAGAGATGCAGAGAAAGTCCCCGAGACAAACATGTCTGCTCTCAAACATTTCATCTTATGTGATAAAGCCAAAAACATAAACAAAAACCTCCAAACCAACAAACCTAACCCCCAGATCAGAATTATTCTCTCTGATACCAAATTCCTAGGAGCTTCAGCTGCCAGTTGCCATACTGCAGAGGTACTTAGCAGGAAGCAGAATGTCAGTCTGGGCTTTGAAGTTGTGCCAACATACACAGACTCACGTAGGTTCTTCTTTGGTGTCTACGCTTGATTGTAATTCATACTCCCCAATCACACAGATACATCTGTTCCATTAGTCTGGCAGTGGTTTGGACAATCTCTTTTGTGTGAACAATATGTGCCAGGTGCTCCTGCTGTCAGATCTAGGCCTGTTAGACATGCCCCTGACAACATCTGCTGACCCATGGGGTACAGGAGGACAGCTGTAACTAAGTTATGCTTTTCTAAGGCTAATCAGAGATGTGAGGATCACAGAATGAAGAATGATAGGGTTTGGAAGGGACCTCTGGAGACAATCTAGACCAATCCCCATGCCAGAGCAGGTTTATCTAGGGCAGCTTGCACAGAAGCGCATCAAGACAGGCTTTGAATGCCCCCAAAGATGGAAATTGCACCACTTCTCTGGGCAGCCTAGACCAGTGTTCTACCACCCTCGGCCTAAAGATGTTCCTCCTCATGTTTAAAAGGAACTTCCTATGTTTAAGTTTGTGCCCATTACCTCTTGTCCTGTCACTGGGGACCACTAAAAGAAGACTGGTCTCATTCTACTGGTATGTACCCTTTAAGTATTTCTAAGCATTGGTAAGATCACCTACTCCAAAACCCCTACCATATGCAGGGATGCCTCTCAAATACACTTGGTTGCTCAAGGTGTCATCCAACATGGACTTAAATACACCCAGGGAGGGAGCATCTAAAGCACTTTTTCCTCAGATCCAGTCTAACCTTACTCTCAAATGGCTTCAAACCATTCCCCCTTCTCCTGTCTCTAGACACCCTCATGAAAAGTCCCTCTGCATCCTTCCCATAGGCTCCCTTCAGGTATTGGAAAGCAGCTGGAAGGTCCTCTTGGAGTCTTCTCCAGGCTGAACAATCCCAGCTCTCTTAGCCTGTCCTCATAGCCTCTGGTGAGAAACTCCCTTCAGAAAACCTTCAACCAATCTTTTAGATGATGACAGAGAGGCAGTGTCTTATGGTCAGACACCCCAACCACAAGTGTAATTCAGAGTATGATTTCTCCACGTAAGGAAGGGAGAGCTGACCAGTTGCTATGCTTTAGATAACCATTTGGTTTTTTTCTCTATATTATTTTATTTTTGAAATTAAAAAAAAAGGAAATCCAGCATATTTAAGAACAGCAGACTTACTAATTAAGCTGCTAATCTTATTTCTCTTCTTTCTTTTATCAACACCCCAGAAGCAGCAGAGATAAGCCTCTACTTATGCAGAGTGGTACAGGCACATTCAGAAATTAGGCAGGAAGAAACAATTCAGAAAACAGTCACAAAGAAAAGAAGAAGAAAATAAAAGAAGAACAAAAATGAAAGCTAATGAGCTTTCACTCATGCAAACAAGATGAAATTCAGTCTATAATGTACAAGGAAGTTGGTGAGGGACTTTTTACAAGGGTTTGTAGTGATAAGGATGAGAGGCAATAGCTTTGAGTTGGAAGAAAGGAGATTTAGAGCAGAGATCAGGAAGAAATTCTTTCCAGTGAGGGTGGTGAGACACTGGAACAGGTTGCACAGGGAGGTTGTGGATGTTCCCTGGAAGTGTCCAAGGTCAGACTGGATGAGGCCTTCAGAAACATGGTCTAGTGGCAGGGATCCTTGCCCATGGCAGAGGGGTTGAAACTAGATGATCTTCAAGGTCTCTTCCAAGCCAACCAGTTCTATGAATCCATGAACATGTCTGCCATCCATGAGCAAAGAACAAATTAGGTGATGAGTAACTGTGTGTGCAGGTGGCCAAGACGTCCACCAGCATCCTGGCTTGTATCAGGATTAGCGTGGCCAGCTGCACCAGGGAAGTGATGCTGTCTCTATACTCAGCACTGAGTACTTGCGCTCAGTTTTAAGGCCCTTACTACAAGAAAGACACTGAATTGCTGGAGCAAGTCCAGAAAAGGGCAATGAGGGTGGTGAAGGATCTGGAGAACAGGGTTGGTGAGGAGTAGCTGAGGGAACTGTTAGTATGGAGGAGGCTGAGGGGGACCTTCTTCTCTCGACAACTCCCTGGAAGGAGGTTGGAGCCAGGTGTGGGTCAGTGTCTTCTTAGTGGCAAGTGGCAGGACGAGATGAAATGGCTTTGAATTGCACCAGGGAGGCTTAGGTTGGAAATTAGAAGAATCTCCTTCCCTGAAAAGGGTCTCAAAGACTGGAANTTGAAACTAGATGATCTTCAAGGTCTCTTCCAAGCCAACCAGTTCTATGAATCCATGAACATGTCTGCCATCCATGAGCAAAGAACAAATTAGGTGATGAGTAACTGTGTGTGCAGGTGGCCAAGACGTCCACCAGCATCCTGGCTTGTATCAGGATTAGCGTGGCCAGCTGCACCAGGGAAGTGATGCTGTCTCTATACTCAGCACTGAGTACTTGCGCTCAGTTTTAAGGCCCTTACTACAAGAAAGACACTGAATTGCTGGAGCAAGTCCAGAAAAGGGCAATGAGGGTGGTGAAGGATCTGGAGAACAGGGTTGGTGAGGAGTAGCTGAGGGAACTGTTAGTATGGAGGAGGCTGAGGGGGACCTTCTTCTCTCGACAACTCCCTGGAAGGAGGTTGGAGCCAGGTGTGGGTCAGTGTCTTCTTAGTGGCAAGTGGCAGGACGAGATGAAATGGCTTTGAATTGCACCAGGGAGGCTTAGGTTGGAAATTAGAAGAATCTCCTTCCCTGAAAAGGGTCTCAAAGACTGGAACAGGCTTCACAGGGAGGCGGCTGGATCCTCAGCCTTAAAGGTGTGTCAAAGAGGCAGAGATGTGGTGCTGAGGGCCACAATTTAGCACCAGACTGTCAAGTTAAACAATGGTTGGACTTGATGAGGTCTTTTCCAACCAAAACTATTCCATCATTCTATGAAATGAAGTATCTGCCAGGTACCACTGCCAGTCCCTAAACCAGCAACAGCAGTAGCACATCTAAATTGAGTGCAGTAGCATTTGCCAAACTGTGCTCTCTGATAGCTTAAGACATCGCTTTCAGAAATACTACTTTTAGAAGAGGAGTCACAATGGCAGCTTTAATATGGTGCCATTACTATCTGCAGAGTAGCACCAACCTTGCTGAAAGACAGCATAGTCTTCCAGACAAGCCTGTGCATTCTCCTGAAGGTCTGTCAATACCAGTCTGTGAAGAAATGAGTGTTTGAAAAGGGCTGAAATGAAGAGTGGCAAACCTGACAGAGTAGCATGGAAACAGGTGAGAAAGTTATGGTTAGGTACTCACCTGCTGGGAAGGTAGGAGGCACAGAGGTGAAAAGAGGGAGGGAGGGTTTCAAAAGTGATGCTATGGCATACAGGAGCCATGAAATATTACTATGGGAAAGGCAAAGAAAAACAAAGGCCAACAGCAGTCTTGGAAGATCCAGCAACAAAGCAAGCCAAGGGATTCTGTGCCCTGGCTGATGAAGCAACTCAAAATAACTCGAAATGAAACTTGTGCAGAGACTGTTAAAGGAAGCTCAAGAAGCTCTAAATTATCCAAAGAAAACATCCAACCTCCTTCCACTCCACTAATCCCATATCAAGGAAATAACTCTGTTTTCTAAATTGATCTATGTCCAGTATAAACAAATTCTGTGTGCCAGTATCCTCAGAAATCAGCTGAAGGGTTTTTTGTTCATTTGTTATATTGTGTTTTCAGGAAGAGAAGAAAAAAGAAAAACATTTTCATGCTCATCACTTAGGTAAAACCCAGAAGAAAAAAACAGAACAAAAACCAACCCAAACCCACTCCAAATCCAGCTTTTTTTTTTTCCTTTCTGCTGTGTAAGTCTTGAATATAAATGAAGAGATACTCCCTTCTGCCATATTATTTCAACTATCAGTTACCAGACACTGGAAAAGACAAAAACACAAGTGGGATGTGGGGGGAAATAGGAACCTCTGAAGAAACTCTGGACATATTTACTCAGTATCCCCATTCCTTTCAAGGGTTTATCACCTCTCAGGGATGTGTCTAACTTAAAGCCATTAGTTGTTTCTAGTGGCCAGAACACCCCCTCACGCATAACTCATTACAGAATCACACATGGCAGGGGTTGGAAGGGACCTCTAGAGATCACTGAATCCAACCTCCCCTGCCAGAGAAGGATCACCTAGGGCAAGTCACATAGGAATGCATCCAGACAGGGCTTTGAAGGTCTCCTTAGAAGAAGACTCCACAACCTCTTCTGGAAGCATGCTCCAGCGCTCCACCACCCTAGAAGTGTCTCCTTGTGTTGAGGTAGAACTTCCTGTCTTCCAGTTTGTACCTGCTGTTCTTTGCCCTGTCACTGGGCACCACCCAAAAGAGCCTGGCACCTCCATCTTGACAATATTTAGAAACATTGATAAGGACCCCTCTTGGCCTTCTCCTCTCCAGACTAAGCAGACCCAGTTCGGGGTCTCAGTCTTTCTTCACAGCAGAGATGTCTGCCAATCATCCCTGCTGGAATAGCTCCATTAGCTGCCCCTCTCTCTTGAACTGGGGAGCCCAGAATGCACACAGCACTCCAGATGAAGTCTCACCAGAGCAGAGCACAGTGGCAGCATCACCTCTCTCAGCCTGCTAGCCAGGCTCTTTTGATGCAGCCCAGGCTGCCATTGGCTGTTTGGGTCAGTAGGAAACCAAACCCTCCCACCCCACTACACTCAACATATGAAGGATTTTCTGCTTTCACAGAGATGAATCAGAACTGTCATTAGTGTAACAGCAGGCATGCAAAGCAGAATACCTGCAGCTCTGGATTTGCTATCTTTTGTCTAACAATAGCAACACACAGAGCAAATGTGAGCAGGTAACTTGCAGATCTCTAAGTTACCATTAATAGCTCAGTAGTCCTAGTCAATAAGAAAGGGATTGTGTGCCTGAGAAACCTACAGCCTCTAAAAATGGATAAAATCAGTAACAGAGTAATTTCAGTGCATGTGCATCAAATTAAATGTGGGCCTGATCAAGTCAACTTTGCCTTTACACCCTTGCATCTTGTTTAGGTTAGCCAGCATCACTTGTATGAGTAATACCCTGTAGCTTGCATTCGAAGTTAAGGCATCTCAGTTTGGTTGGTTAGTTGTACAGCCAATAACTGACACAACTTATGGTTTATGCCTGCTGCTAAATTCAGAAGCAGAAGCACTTCCAAGTGCTTCAGTAACAAATTGTGATTAAAAGAGCACAGACAACCTCTCCCCCAGCAAGTGTTGTATCCCATCACTCGGAGATCAGTTTGGGAGTCACTTTACTGTGTAGCTTTTGTCAAAGCCTTTTTTTTTTTCCCCCCCCTTCCCCCTAAACCCAAAATCCAATAAAACCCCAAGAAACAAACCCAATATTTCATGCCTTGATAACTGTATTTTTCCACTTCCAGCAATAACCTGTATTTTGTGCTCTGAAACCCACTTAGGAAATGGCATCATCACAAACTGCATATTGCTCAGGACTCTTTACTTATTTAAGCTACTAAAACACTGTGAGAGAGCAAAGAGAAGCAAAATGAGCCAAATTCCACACATGCCCTCCCTCCCCCACACCCCCACTCTCTTACTCAGAAGAGTTTGTGCAAGGCCTTACCTGCTGGGTAGCGTTCAATAACTGGCCAGTTGTCCACCTGTAATGTGGCATTGCCACCACTCCTAGTGAAACGTACTACATGGTATTTTCCATCATTAATGATTGCGTTGATCTCCTCAATAGAGATGTCATCAGTTCCAACATTAAATTTAACTCCAATTTTTCCCTGGTGCTGCATATTGAGGAAAACAAAACAAAACAAAAAACAAAACAAACAGACAAAAAAAAAACAAAAAAAAAAAAGAAGAAGAAAAATATATTAAGAGTTATTTTAGCAAGAAATGGAGACAGAAAGATTTCTACCAACATCTTCTCTCCTCAGATATAACTTCTGAAGATTTGCATGTGGCAGCGACAAGTCTGACAGCTCAGTGAGTCCAAGATCTCTCTTTGAGGGGTAATGGATATTCCAAATGAGTCATTTCACCAAATTGAGTTCTCTCCTTCTCTGAGAGATTCAGACCAAGATGAGGAGAGGAAAAGGAGGGGGAAAGCTCAGGTTTTCTTTCTCTGTCCTCTCCCTCACCCCTCTGAGGATTGAACACCACTTTTTCCTTTTAGGCTTTACAACATCACTTAGAAGAAGGATGAGGATTTTCTGGCTAGAAAACCAAGGCACAGCCCTGCACCTCCTTCCTCCAAACTTCATTCATTCATTCATTCAGAGTCTTCACAACTGATACAAAAAGGAGGAGATCTCATGGGTGATCTAATGGAGAGATTTTTTGCATCACATTGTAGTATCTCCAAATCATGAAGACATGAACAGATCAATTGATTAAACAAGGACTTTGGAGCCAAAGAGGAACAAAAGTTGTTCATGACATAAAGAGATCATCTTGCTCCAAGTAAGGACTATATATTTTTTAAATTTATATTTTCTTTATTTTTATATCAAGACATACAAATATTTTTATATCCAGTATCTGAAGGGGGCCTACAGGAAGGCTGGGGAGGGACAATTGACAAGGTCTTGTAATGACAGGATGAGAAGTAATGGGTTTAAACTGGCAGAGGGGAGATTTAAACTGGATGTTAGGAGGAAGTTCTTTACAGTGAGGGTGGTGAGACACTGGCACAGGTTGCCCAGGGAGGTTGTGGATGCTACTTCCCTGGAGGTGTTCAAGGCCAGGTTGGACGAGGCCTTGAGTGACCTGTGCTAGTGGGAGGTGTCCCTGCCTATGGTAGGGGGTTGGAACTAGATGATCTTTGAGGTCCCTTCCACCCAAAGCCATTCTAATGATTCTATGATTTATATATATAAATATTTGT
>VWYK01118370.1:0-14338 GCA_013399775.1 Semnornis frantzii | reverse complement strand
TATATAATATATAAATGTGTGTATATATATATTTATATATTTTACATATGTATACACACACGTAATTTTTTTGGTTTTGGTTGAGATTTGCCTCCAACCTCCTGTGCCTGAATACATTTAGCAATCAGGGGGACTTGCCCCCCACATTCTTACCCTGAACTAAGGCTGTAGATTTTCCAGATGCTTGTGAGATTAGCACCTATTTTGACTTGTGTTGTTTTTTAATTATGAAGGCATTCATTCTAACAGGATATTCACACATGTTAACATGTGTGTCTTTTAACAAGTAACAAGTCTTTTAACAGCAATTAAAAGTTTAACTTAAGGGCTTTGTCAGGTTTTGGTTTGGGTTTGTTTTTATTTTTTCTCCCTTCTATAAAATCAGTTCTATATCTGAATAAGGATACTTGTTACACTGAGAAGAAAAAAAAGAAAAGCAGTACAACATATGAGACTAGGAGCTTCTGCATAGTAAGTGGCAATTCTGTGTGCAATTTCACATCACTGCTACTGGTACATCTATCTTGAACATGAAAAGAAAAACCATTTCATTTTGTACGTCTTGGCTGTTCATGTCAGTCTTTGCAGAGGGAGTTCACCTCTCCCACACGAGCTTTTGTGTCTGCTCTCTCTTTCTCTTACTATGCTGGCATCACTCCTTGTACTAAGTGCTCAGAGAGGTTGTGGAGTCTCCTTCTCTGTAGGCTCTCAAAACTAACCTGAATGTGTTCCTGTGCAACCTGCCCTAGGTGTGCCTGCTTTAACAAGGGTGGCAATACTAGGCAATCTCCAGAGGTCCCTTTCACTCCCCACTATTCTATGATTCTATGAAGTGTATCCTGCAGCTTCTCATCTTTAGAAGTCTCCTAAGTGATAAACTCAGGAGCTCTCCCACTTTATTTTAATGTCTTAACTGACATAATTTTCCAACAATGCTTGCACAGTCCATTTGCACAGTTGAGAAGCTGCAGAACCCCTCTGGAGAAAGGTGGAGGCAGTATGGAGGAGAGAAGACTCAAGGGAGACCTTAGAGGTACATACATTTGAGTATCTGAAGTGGACCTACATGCAGGCTGAGCAGGGACTTTTTAGGAGGATCTGTGGGGATAGAACAAAGGGCAATGGTTGGAAACCGGAGTAGGGGAGATTTAGGTTGGCTATCAGAAGGAAGTTCTGCACATTGAGAGTGGTGAAATGCTTGAACAGGTTCCCCAGGGATGTGTTTGAGGCCCTGTCCCTGGAGACATTCAAGATCACCTTTATTGTGTCCCTGTGCAGCCTGATCTAGTTGGAGAGAGCAGGGGGTTGGACAAAGTGAGCTTTGAGTCCCTTGCAACCCAATGCAATCTGCAAATCTCTGAAAGTGCCTCCACGTTTTGGCACTATGCTCTCTCCTCTTTTATAAAACAAGAGGATCATCCCTTGCTGATTTTTGTGGAATGACCCTGAAAGTCAGAGGGCTTTATTTGTTTAGTTACTTAAATACTGTTCTAAACACTTCTATTTCCAACTTGCAGGTTGTTTTAACGTTTCTCTATTGGTTAGCCCTACTTTTTCATACCTAGAGGGTGCCACTAAGGGATCTACCTTATCCACCTTCTTTTGCATTTCATGTGAGTTGCAAGGCAATCTCCCAGGTATCTTGGGAGAGAAACTGTAGCTTTGTTTTACTTCAACTGGTTCAAATATGATGCAGATGTCACCCATTTTCTTGCATAGGTGCAGCAGCTTATTTGTTTCACCTGTTTCATTCATGTACTCACTTGCTTTATACAGAAATGTATACAAGGAAATATAACATTGCACCAGCTAAAGCTATCTCCTCTTTTACCAATTTACGAGATGCAGAGCCCCAGCATGTAATGATAATGGCATATGTACCTTTTTCACAGTGCTTTCAAGAAATCAAAGGCTTTGAAGATTAAAAAAAGCTGCCTAATTTTACAGTGATTCATAATTGTACTATTCCTGACCTACACTTCACATATCTCCTTTCCTCTTTTCTATATATGTGTACATACATATATTATTTCAGATTTAAAATAAACAGTAAGAGGGAAAAAAAACCCAAACAACCAAACCACAACCACAGCCACCTTTGAGTGAACAGGACAGGTGCAGGCAAAATAAAGTGGCATGACAAGAAAATACATCAGCAGCATTTCCAAACTAAGAGACTGTGGTGTTACAACGGTTCCCAAGCTAACATTTGTAAATAGCCAGATGCTGGCAAGAAAAAAGAATGCTTTACAGGCTTGAAGGCAGGCCTCTAGCCTCACTGGATCATATTCATACTTTTTTGGGGGGAAAAAAAGCAGGTTTCATTGCCTTCTCTCCATTTGTATATAAGTACTGTGCAGGGACATCAACCATGAAGATGCAATAGCAATAAATACCACCACCCTAATAGTTGATACTGAACTATAGTGGGGGGTTGAGATTTATTTCTGGTATCTATTTGTAAATGAGAAGATGAACAACTCAGTTTTTAATGGACACATCTAATGTTTTCCACACTTCTTCATCACCTGTGGGAATTTGTGTAACCTCCCAGCAAACAAGGAAGCAAATGCAGGTTTCCATTTTAAGCCTTCTTTGTTACCATATCTATGTTTATATATTTTATAATGTTTAGAGATATATATTTGCATACATAGTTATATATAATAATATCTAATACACTATATATCTATACTCTGTTCTATCCTGGTTGACAATGTATATGGTTATAGGTATATTTATATCACTATTCTATTATATCCTGATTGGTACTAAGTTATCCATAGGACAGCAATGTGCCCTGGAGAGCAAGAAGGCCAACAGTATGTGCAGGTGCATTAAGTGTGGCCAGTAGCTTGAGGGAGGTTTTCTCCTCCCCCTCTACTCAGCCCTAGTTAGATCATATCTGGAATACTGTGTCCAGTTCCAGGCTCCCCAGTTCAAGAGGGACAGTAAATTACTGGGGAGAGTTCAATGGAGAGCTACAAGGATCCTCTCTTACGAGGAAAGGCTGAGAGACCTGAGGCTGTTTAGTCTGGAGAAGGATGAGAGATCAATGTCTACAAATACCAAAAGGGTGGCTGTCAGGAGGATGGAGCCAGGCTCTTTTGGGTGATACCCAATGACAGGATGAAGGGCAATGGATGTAAAATCAATCACAAGAAATTCCATCCCAGCATGAGGAAAAACTTCTTTGCTGTGAGAGTGCTGGAGCCCTACAGCAAGCTGCCCAGAGAGGCTGTGGAGTTTCCCTCTCTAGAGATCTTCCAAACCCATAGGGATGTATCCTGTGTGACCTGCCCTATGTGGTCCTGCTTTCCAGGGGTTTGGACATGATGATCTCTGGAGGTCCCTTGAAAGCCTTAATATTCTGTGATTCTATGACCCATTTGACTTCTGACCATGACACTAAACATGACATGCTGTGCACCTCCCTGCACACAGTCCTTCAGACCTACTAAATAGCCTATGATGTGAAGACTTGACAGTACACAGCCCCAGAGAGAAGGTGATAGTGCCACAAAGCAGTAAGTCTCCATGGATCAGTTGAGCTGCAATAATCACCTCTATGTTGACAGTAGATTTTCCAAGCCCTTGCATAATCCCACTGTAGTTTGACTCATGTACTCCTCCCTCTCTGCCAGATAATGCAAACCACATGACTTTTCAACTGTTGGTAAGACCATGTGCACAAGCAGTTATTATGGATCAGCTAATGTCCAGTAACCTACTGAGATAACTTGATCCCAGCCCTCAGCCCTCTGATGCTTAACCTAATGGCTCTGTAGCCATAAAGAACTGCTTTTTATTTATCCTCCTCTTTTGGAACAATGTGGTAGTGTGGAAAGAGATAAAAAGTGATAAAGCTTAAGCATGTACTATTTCCATTTTTCCAGCCTCAAGGTGCATAGTGCAGTAGCAGAAATTCTCCTTTATCACTTGTTTATTCATAATAACCTTAAAGCCATTCTTCCTATCAGAAACAGCCTCAGACAAATGCTGAATGTGAGGTGCCCTCTTCAGTACTCTGAGGTGAGCACTGTACAAATATCTATGTGTTACTAAGCATGCCAAGAAGTCAACAGTACTGTTGAATGATCTTATCCTTGCCAGTGACCCGAAGTAGCAGAGTGCTTTAGGCTTGTATATGTTTGCCCACCAGCAAAGATGATAATTTCAGAGCTCTCCTGATAAAAAAATCAGCTTGTAGATGTCCACCACACTGTTCATGGTTTTTAGCCTTGTTTTTCTCAACATCACCTAGCTGTGAAGGAATAAAACAATGAAATCAACTCCTTCACCTAGCTTGTGTCTAACCTGAACTAGGAAGGCCACAATAACAGAGTGAATATATGTAGGAGATGGGAGGATTTCCAATTTCCAAGAGAGGCCAGATGGAAAGGCCACAGTAACAGAATGAAAACATGTAGGATATGGGAGAAGCTCCAATACTACATCTAAAAGAGGCTGGAAGAGAGGGGACATCTTCAGGAGAAGAGTGAAAAGAGCAAACCATTTAAATATGTTGCATAAATGTTGATCTCTGTCTCTGGAAATTACTTTGAACTTCAAATCAGAAGGTACTATGAATACTGCTATAATCCTCAGATCATCATCACTGCTCCCTGGGACAAAGCAATGCAGGGACCTCCAATTCAGAATCACAGAAATAGAGAATTGTCAGGGTTGGAAGGGACCTCAAAGATCATGCAGTTCCAGCCCCTCGGCCATGGGCAGGGACGCCTCACACTAGATCAGGTTGCTCAGAGCCCCATTCAGTCTGGCCTTAGAAACTTCCAGAGATGGGACCTCCACCACCTCCCTGAGCAACCTGTTTCAAAGTCTCACCACACTCATCATGAAGAACTTCTTCTTACATCCAATCTGAATCTACCCTCTTCTAGCTTTGCTCTGTTCCCCCTAGTCCTACCACTACCTGACATCCTAAACAGTCCCTCATCAGCTTTCTTGTAGCCTCCTTCAGATATGGTGGCTTTCCAGTAAGGTCTCCCTGGAACCTTCTCTTCTTCAGACTGAATAACCCCAACTCTCTCATCCTGTTTCCACAGGAGAGGTGCTCTAGCCCTCTGATCCACCTTGTGGGCCTTCTCTGGACACTCCCCAGCATGTCTATATCTTTCCTGTGATAGAGGTTCCAGAGCTGGACACAGGATAATTCACTTGCAGTCAAGCTATGTGACACTTTGAACCCAAATCAGCAGCTATTCAGAAAAACTGAATTGGTAATTTGGAAATGCATTGACACATAGATGTGCTGGTAAAGGATATGATAAAACACCAGTCTTGGTAGGATCAGATGATGGCTTGCCACAATCTTAAAGCTCTTTTCCAACTGAAACAACTCTGTGATGCCATGCAGCTCTCCTGTTTCTGAGGCTAGGGTGACTTTCTCTTTGCAGAGGCAGATAAGCTCATCTGGCATTACCTAACATGCCCTACACTTTACTGCACCACGTGGAGTAGACTTTGCTCACACTTCAACCTCTGTTCTCCTGTCACTTGTAATAGTCTAACCTCACAGGATAAATGTAGAATCATTTCAGTTGGAAAAGACATCTAAGATCATCAAGTCCAACCATCAACCTAACATCACCATGGCCATTAAACCACGTCCTGAATTTCCATGTCTACACGTTTCTTGAACATCTCCAAGGATGGTGACTCCACCACCTCCCTGGGTAGCCTGTTCCAATGCTTACCATGTATGTTAAAGCACTTGGACAAAAGCCCGAGACATACAGGTCTAACTCCATGTTCCTGATGTGCTTTGAAACACCAAGAGTTGTGATTGCTCACACAGTATAGATGTGTGCAGGCATGTGTATAAACACAGTTTCAGTGCTGCATTCAGTTCTGGGTGCCACTGTATAAGACAGACATTGAGGTCATGGAGCATGTCCAGAGAAGAGAAATGAGGCTGGTGAGGGGTTTGGTGGGTATGGTGTGTGAGGAGCAATTGAGGGAGCTGGGCTTGTTTAGTCTAGAAAAGAGAAGGCTGAGAGATCTTATTACTCTCTACAACTGCATGAAAGGAGGTTGGAGTGAGTCTGCTGTTGATCTCTTCTCCAAAATAACTAGTGATAGGATGAGAGGAAATGGGTTTAAGTTGTGCCAAGGAAGGTTTAGGTTGGACATTAGGAAAAACATCTTTTGTGTAAGAGTGGTCAGGCACCGGAACAGGCTACCCAGAGAGGCTGTGGAGTCACCAACCCTGGAGGTATTCAAGAAGTGTGCAGACATGGTGCTTCAGGATATAGTTTAGTGGTCATGGTAGTCAGGTTATTGGTGGACTCAATGATTCATAGAATGGTTTATGCTGGAAGGAACCTCAAAGATCCTTTAGTTTCATGGGCAGTGATAATTCCCACTAGACCAGGCTGCTCAAGGTCTCATCCAACTTGGCCTTGAACACCTCCAGCAGCAGGGAGGCATTCATGACCTCACTGGGCAACCTGTTCCAGTGATCTTAGAGGTCTTTTCCAACTTGAATTATTCTAGGATTCTATGAAAGGAAACATTTTCTCTTCAACAGCTCTAGCAGTTCCTGTCATAATCTAACCATGCTGGTGGAATCTTTCCAAGCATACTTCTAGAACTGTGCACTCAGAATACTTCTGCTTTGGCTTTAACAGAGCTCTGATGAAGCACCAAGAACGCTGAGGGAACACAAGAACCCACAGAGAAATGTCAAAATGCAAATCAAGCCAGCAGCTGACAGTGTAATTTGTTCCCTGCTGGACTCTATTTCATGCTACCAGTCTACCAACTCCACATGCAGTAAAACCTATGCTAGTATAATACACATACATGCATCTCTAAAAGAATGATCTTTCCTATAGGATCAGCAAGGTTTTACTGTTCTCTGTAGTAATAATTCTAGTCATAGGATCATAGAATGGTTTAGGTCAGAAGGGACCTCAAAGATCATCCAGTTCCACCCCCCTACCATAGGCAGGGACACCTCCCACTGGAACAGGTCGCTCAAGGCCTCATCCAACTTAGTCTTCAAACATGAGCATGTGCAGATTTGGCCCAACAGCTGTTTTGGAAGAGACCACAGACAACCTAAGCTCACAATACTTACAACCTTTAAGAAGTTCCAAAGAAAGGTAATATCACCATGACTCCCACAGATTGATAACAGACAAAAAAAATAAACACCCAAGCCCTTCTAGCCTGCCAGCTTGCATCTTAGAGGGCCAGCCCCTGAGGTACAACTTGGTGGTGATTGTGATAACAAAGTCTTAGAACTAACTGGTGGTTTACTTTGGTTTTACTTAAGACTACGTTTCTGGAGTTTTGTTAAGAGGACTCAGATCATTTTTCACAAAAACGTAATCAGAAGCTAATGTTCTACATTAGAGGAATGTATGTAAAGTAATTAAAATAATTTCTGGGTTTCTGACTCCTGTAAGGAAATGTGTAGGCAAAAATAGTACTGTTTGCTTCAGGAAGTGAGGAGAGGGATACATAATGGACAGAAGAGACATTTAAACTCCATCACTCATTAACTATGTGTATTTTAGTCTACTAGTCCATCTTGTATCTTATTAGCATCTGGTACTTTCCAGAAGAAATGGGAAAGACACAGGAAATATAAAGCATCTAGGAAGAGGTCTTTGAAGGAATAGATCTTTTGTATTATTCCACTAAAAGAATGAAACTTTCTGGATATGGATTTTTCAACTGAACCTCTTAGGTATTACTGTCTTTAATCAAACATCATAAAGTATTTTTTTTAAAAATATTTTACTTTGTTAGCTGCTTTTCTCTACGTGAAACAATAAAATATTCAAGCTATTTTTTTACCAAGAGTATTTATTAATTTATTTTTGTGATATTCTCCTACTTTATCAGGATTCTGCACTTGTTCAGGGTTGAATTTCCAGAATATTTCTGCTGATCATTGCCCTAGGTACTTGCCCATAGACTCCCACATACCCTGCCACTCATAACTATCCAGCCTCCTAAATGACTAAAGCTGCTTTTGAAAGACTTGTTCTCTTCCACTTGATTCTCAGCCTCCTGAGCCCCAAGACAATGAGACTGGAGGGACCTCTGGAGGTCTCTTGCAAACCCCAGTTTTCTACAGTTCTATGAACTGATGACACTTCCCAAATGCTCTGCAAGACTTGATCTGCTGCTAACTTAGCCATTTGCAGCCTCCAGTACACAGCACGCTTGCATTCAGAAAGTTTTTTCCATGCCTTGAGGGATATTATAACTTGGTTTGAGTGGTGGCTGGAGTCCAAACGCAGCCCTTGGATTCCTGCCCAAAGGGCAGACAGGTCTGTGGTACTCCTTTGCACACAACAATTTCAAACATAAGCCTGGCACAAAATGCTGCTTAATCCTATGCTAAGACACCCTTCACACTCTTTCAAGAGGGAAAATATTATCTGCAGAGCCACAAATACTACCAATATTGCCTGCAGCACCTGTGCACGCTCACCTAAGTGCTAACCTAAGCAAGCCTTTCCTGCACCAAGATCTTTCCAGAGACAGTGCAAAGCACTTGAAAAACAGATATATAATTGTAAACATGCAGCAAGAAGTCTTTCTTTCCTCTCCTAATTTTAGGATCCTCATAGGTACATAAATTCTGGTTTGGATTGGAGGGGACCTTAAAGATTATCTAGTTCCAGCCCCACTGACTTGGTCCAGGAAACCTCCCACTAGACATTGTGAATCCTAGACTATTTTTAATGCTGCTGTTTGGAAGCACAGCTCCATGTTCTCCTAATAAAATAGTGGAAACAACAGCACCAACCCTGTAAACAAACTTAATTTTTAATTTTTCTGTTTTTAGAAAGACAACTTTCATAAATAATCTACATCAGATGTTGGCCATAACTTAATTTTCTACTGTTAATATATTTTTATATGGCCTCAGACAAATCACAAGTCTGTTGCCTTAGTTCACTAACTAAAAAAAAGAAAAAGTGATCAAGAACTCATCCAACCTGGCCTTGAAAATCTCCAGGGAGGGAACATCCATGACATCTCTGGACAACCTGTTCCGCTGTCTCACCACCCTCACTGGAAAGAATTCCCTCCTAATCTCCAATCTAAATCTCCCTCTTCCAGGTTTAATCCACTCCCTCTTGTACTACCTCTACAAGCCCTTGTAAAAAGGCCCTTCCCAGCTGTCTTGTAGGCCCTGTTCAAGAATTGGAAGGCTCTCTTGAATAACTCCGGAGAGGGAGACTCCACAACCCCCCTGGGCAGCCTGTTCCAGTGTTCTGTCACCCTTACAGTGAAAAAAAACCTTCTCATGTTTACATGAAATTTCCTATGCCTCAATTCCCACCCATTGCCCCTTATCCTGTCATTGGACATCACCAAGCAGAGCCTGGCTCCATCCTCTGCAGTGCTGCAGGTGAGGCCTCAGCAGAGCAGAGGGGCAGAACCACCTCCCTTACCCTGCTGTGCACAGATTTGTTAAAGAGAGATGGAGAGAGAATCTGCAGCACGTTTTGCTCTCATGTTTTACTGGGAAGCTCTGTAAGGTTGTTTCACAAACCTTTAAATGACCCTAGTTTCATGCCATTAAATTCTCTAGAGTTTCTAAATCAATACAGAAATAATAAGAATTCGTTGGTCGCCAGATGCCCCTGGTTGACATATAAGAAATAGCACTGTCAGGGTAACAATATTAGCTATGCAAATACATACAGATGCAAGCAGAGCCACTGCACTCCCACATGTTGCTCTATACAAATTAAGCAGTTTCTAGCCTTAAAGCAGTGACCCTCTAAAGAGGTATGTGAACAGTGTGATCAGCATCATGCTAATTTACAATTGAGATGTACCTGGAAAAAAATAAAAGCTACTTAAGTGGATCACTAAGTGGAAGAAGGGATCTTCACAGAACCACAGGATGCTAGGGGTTGGAAGGGACCTTCGGAGATCATCCAGTCTAACCCCCCTGCCAAAACAGGATTGCCAAAAGGACTACCAAGCTGGCCAGAGGGCCACTGCTATGAAGACAGGCTGAAAGAATTGGGGCTGTTCAGCACAGAGAAGAAAAGGCTTCAGGAAGACCTTAGAGATACATTTGAGTATCTGAAGGGGACCTTTAGGAAGGCTGAGGAGGCACTGTTAAGAACAGTGTGCAGTAATAACACAAAGGGTGATGGCTTGGAACTGGAGCAGGGGAGATTTAGGTTGGACATCAGGAGGAAGTTCTACAAAATGAAAGTGGTGAAATACTGGAACAGGTTGCCACATGAGACTCCATCCCTGCAGACATTCAAAATCAGCCTGGCTGTGTCCCTGGGTAGCCTGTTCTAGTTGGAGGTGTCCCTGTTGACTGCAGGGGGGTTGGACAAGATGACCTTTGAGGGTGCCTTCCAACCCAATGCTATCTGTAAATCTATGATTCTGCCACTTAAGTTCTCAGCCTGCAGTTTTCCTGTGTACTTCTAAATGTTGAGTATGTCCCTGCTATACATCATAGCTGTATTATTTCCAGTTACTCCAGTGATAAATTACCAAGCTGATACAATTACCCTAACAACCAGCCCCCCAAATACTTATGGAAGACATATGGTGTAGAGCCTGCAGCAGCAGCATGCTGCATCTTATTATCCACTCAGCATCATTACTGCAGAACAGAGGATTAAATTTTTCTGACAAAATATGCAGTAAAGAACAATTTAAGCAGTCAGCCCTTAACATGATACCTTATGTCAAAACAGCAGGTCACACAGAAATGTCTTGACCTTGCTAGTATCTCAGCAAGAGATGGTGAAATGGATTGAAGACTGCAGCTGCCATTATACCAAAGAGGGCCTAATTTGAAGGAAAAGGAAGTCTTCATTACTGGCCAAGGTAGCTCACATACCTTGACACCGCTTTTGCAAGCTTATTTTCCACAGAGGCAGGCACCTCTGAACTGATGTACTTGGAATTAGAGCATTTCCAGCCTCAGAAATGGCAAGCACTCTCCCCAAACATACATCGGAGAATCATACAATGGTAAGGGTTGGAAGGGGTCTCCAGAGATCATCCAGTCCAACCCTCCTGCAGGATCACCTAGGGCAGGTCACACAGGAACATATCCAGACAGGTTTTCCATGTCTCCAGAGAACAAGACTCCACAACCTCTCTGGGCAGCCTGCTCAGGGCTTGCACCCTCACTGTAAGGAAGTGTCTCCTCATGTTGAGGTGGATCTTCCTGTGTTCCAGATTGCACCCTTGTTCCTTGTGCTATCACTGAGTATCACCAAAAAGAGCCTGGCACCTTCTTCCTGACACCCATCTCTCAGGTATTTATAGACATGGTTCAGATCCCCTCTCAGCCTTCTCCAGACTGAACAGCCCCAGGGTGCTTCATATCAGAGATGTTCAAGTCCCTTCATTGTCCTTGTAGTTCTCCATTGGACTCCCTCCAGTAGATCCCCTATCTCTCCTGAACTGCAGAGGCCAAAATTGGATACAGTATTGCAGGTGTAGCCTCACAGGGCAGAGTAGAGCAAGAGGAGAACCTCCCTAGACCTGCTGGACACATCAACATGTCTTTCCAAACAAGCATAGTAAGATTTGAAAGTTAGATTTCATTTCCGCTTCTTTTTACTGTTAACAGGTTATTAAAATAGCGTTCAGAGGACTGGATGCAGCCATCCATAGGTGCAAAGATGCTCCAAGAAAGAAATGCCAACAAGTAGCACTTTGCTATCAGTACAACAGAATCCACACTGGAAATTGGACTGCTTTAAGGGTATTGAAAGGCTTCACAGAACTCTTCTGATAATTTGCATGTCTGCAACAAATCCAGAGTCAGAGTCAGTGGGAGGTAGAGCTGGGACCAGAAGCAAAGAATCAGCAAATTCTCAAGCAGCCTTTCATGCTAAATGATTAATAGCCATATGATCAACACATATGCTCACAAAAAGGCAAGTAATGAATTTTTGAGAATCTAGGTCAAAGGGTTTCTCATGCTAAAAATCTGTAAGGAATTATTAAAAATCTAAAAATGGTATTGAGGCACCCAGCTCCGAGCCAGCTTTAATGAAACCTGAACACCTTCTGCCATTCATTAATGACAATTTTGAATATTCCCAGCTGCCTACTACAAACACTGGGACAAAGAACTTCTCAAACCACTCTTTAAATGCAGGTTTTGCATTCGTTTCTTGTTCTGATTCCATGTATACAAATTTATTTCCAGAACTATTTCCTATATCTTCTTCTCTAGCTTCAGGGTCTGCAATTGGGGAAAACCTGTTTCTAATTCATCCTGGCTCCTGAATACTCATTACTGACATGGATCTATGTGAAAAAAAAAAAAATATCAAAAGGAGAAGACACTTCTTTACAGTGAGGGTGGCAGTAGGCTGTCCAGAGAGGCTGTGGATTCTCCTTTTCTGGAGACATTCAAAACCCTGCCTGGATGTGTGCCTGTGCGACTCGCCCTGAGTGATCCTGTTTTGGCAGAGGGGTTGGACTGGATGATCTCTGGAGGCCCCTTCCAACCCCTAAGACTCTGTGATTCCATGAACACAAAACCTTGCCTACAACATGGTTTAAAGCTGAGCAGCTGAATAGTAGACCTAGATGAATATTTTTTCTTTGTAAAATGAGGAAAACGTGATATTGTCACCTCAGAAACATGTCTGTCTGAAAGAGTTCATTATTGCAACAATGAGAAGGAAACAAAACCATTGAATTAAACAACAAATCAATGACCAGCCTAGAAAACCAATACACAACTGATTTTAAAAGACTTCACTCAAGGAACCACAGCCATGGTTATTCCTAGACAGAGTTACAAAATGCCACATGTTGGTCTTGGGATGCTTGCAAAAAGGCAGATCATAGACTAATAGATACATAGAATGGTTTGGGTTGAAAGATGATCTTTGGATCACTTAGGTCCAATCCTCCTGTCATAGGCAGGGACACCTTCCACTAGATCAGCTTGCTCAAGGTCTCATTCAACTTGTCCTTCAACACTTCCAGGGAGGGGGCAACCACAACCTCCCTGGGCAACCTGTTCCACTGTCTCAGCACCCTCCTTGTAAAGAATTTCTTCCTAATATTCAGTCCAAATCATCCCTCCTCAAGATTCAATCCAATCCCTCTTGTCCTATCACCAGAAGGTGCTGGCTTGTTAAAGCCCTGGCTGTTGTCCCACTTTCTGAGCAGTTCTTTCTCTTATCATCATGAGCAGAGCCATCCTATAGCAAGCTTCAATACCATGTATACTCTTCTCAACAGCAGTAGCTTCCCTTATCTTACCTTTCTTCATCTTGAAGATCTTTCAGAATCAAAATCAATCTGACAATTTCCCTACATGCTGTGCTGAGAAACTCAGTGTGGAGTAAACCATCACCAGTGCTACAACAGAGGATCTCAATTCTTTTGATCACTTAATGCTGCAGAGCATGTAAAGATTCTTACACTGAATACATGTAGCACATGAAATGATCAAACAGTGTAAGCTGACTGGACTGTGAAATCCAATATGGAGCTGGAAGGTGAGAACAAAATATGATTACAACTACCTACCTTCTCCTCTGTTACTGCTGCTTAACAAGCCTCCAAAGTTTGAACAACAAAGCTCTGGCATCCTAACAAACCAAGCCAACCCAAAACACCATGGAAGAAAAATGCTACCAAGTAAACGGTTGTGTACAGGTAATTTTGAGAACTTACAAAGAGCTTCTGCAAGGAAGAAATCTGGGGCAGCAACACAAGAAAGGCATGGACCTGCTGGAGTGGGGTGAGACAAGGGCCACAAAGGGGATTGGAGGGCTGGAGCACACCTCCCATGAAGACAGGTTGAAAGAATTAGGGTTGTTCAGCCTGGAAAAGAGAAGGCTGCAGGGAGACCTTGGAGCTGCATTTCAATATCTGAAGGGGACCTACAGGAAGGCTGGGGAGGGACTGTTCTGAAGGGTTTGTGGTGATAGGAGGAGGGATGGTGGCTTGAAACTGGAGAAGAGATGTAGGTTGGACATCAGGAGGAGGTTCTACACAATCAGAGTGGTAAAACACTGCAACAGGTTTCCCAAGGGTATGGTTGAGGCCCCATCCCTGGAGACATTCTTGACCAGTCTTGACATGTCCCTGGGCAGTCTGATCTAGTTGGAGGTGCCCCTGGATGACCTTTAGGAATCCCTTCCAACCCAATGCACACTGAGAATCCTTGAATCATTGTAAAACAGCATAAGCCCCACCAACAATGTGATCTTCAACATGTAAATAACCTTAATTGCATTTAGAAGAAACCTGGCAGATATTTGAAAAGACTGGTCCCGAACAAACCAGACAAAAATCAAAGCAGAAGTTGTCGTGGGTTGAGCTGAACCTG
>VWYK01118368.1:0-14700 GCA_013399775.1 Semnornis frantzii | reverse complement strand
CCTATTTTCCCTCCTATCTCTAAAAGATATTTCTGCTGTATTTCAGAACTCTGTCAATCAGCTGCAGTAACTAGTTTTCAATGAAACTTGGTGCAGAAGTTAAATCTAGTATCAGATCAACTTGGGAAAAAAATATCTATTTCTCTTCCCCATCACAGGACACTAAACCCACCCCACTTTCCTCACACACAAGTTGCTCTACAGTTACTGCAACTTCTTCAAAAGAATATTCAATATATTTTCCTTTCATTACTTGCACTCATATACTTATGAAGTCACAAAAAATTCTATTTCTAATGACTACCGAAACTTCAGCTACTATAAAGCATTCCTGAAACAACATACTGAAGATACTGGTCAAATAACATTCCCACTTCACAGCTGCTTATTACTGTATTGCATTTAAGAGCTGTAATTCCCTATTTACCAGTGTTATCCCAGGACAAGAATGATCTCTCTGCAGTTCCTAGTGAAAACTGAGCATCATCGCTGCCCTTTAATTTTCAAATGTAAAGTACGTTCAGAAAGTAGTTTAAACACTCACTAAATATAAAACCTTTGTGTTACAGAAGTCCAGACAATACTTCATAATCAACTGCATTCATCTCTAAATCATGCAGTTCCAATTTCATGCCAGAATAAGAAAAATCTCAAGAAACCTATCATTAAAATCAAGGCGGGGAAATAATCAATAATACAATTTAATGTAGTTAGATTAAAGGAACTGATCTACTGGGTGAAGTACAAAAAATAAAGCCAACAAACCCTCATAAAACCTAAAAAACACTAATTATAAGCTTGTGGTCTTGTTAAAGAGGAGAACTGCAAATACACAGGTATGTGGAGACAGGCTCAATTTTGGCAAATCATTAGGTATGGGTGTGTGTGCATAGAGTAGGAAATACACTGCTTTGTCTGCAGTCATGCCCATAAAGCATGGAAACCTTTTATAACTTTCCACTATTTACTTTGGTGCTGACCCAAAACTACAGAAACTTCTGTTCTTTCAGTTCTGGAAACAACCTCCCCCAAAAAACCTTATTTTAATTGTACACGTCTTGTATTGGCATTTGCTGTGCCTTTCCACTGTATCAACTGAAGAAACGAAATATTGAAAACTATTAAAGAAAGGACAGAGCAACCAATGTCCAAAAAAGAAAGGAAGCAAACAACAAAAACCTCACCCAGGTGTATTATACAAGAACTACATGAGGCATTTTCTGTTTACCATCGTGTGTATTTTCACGATACCCAAACAAATGGTTAGCTTTTAGTGCTTAGCTCAAACTAGAATCAGACACAAGGTATAGCAAGAGGACAGATGCTGTTGCACATGTTCCCATTGCATTGATTCCCACTGTACTGTGTTCTGTTTTCTTACATCCCCAAAAAAGCCCAAACCACCCTTGCACTGGGTAAATCAGCATCATTAAGGCTGTGAGTGAGCCAAGCTACCTCCTGGTCCCATTCCACATATTCTAGTCAGTATTATTAGTGCTGGCTTTCAAGAGTTCTCAGGCTCATCAACCAAATGAAAGTGAGGCAGGGGAATAATGGCTTCACTTTGAAGCTTCCAAGATCAAAGCCACATACCTGGATTCATGCAACTATCGTACTACAGCTTCCCCTGCTTTGTCAGAGCCAACAGTTAATAGTTTCCTTTCTGGAGTATTTTTGATTATATACTTAGAACAAGTTATTAGCAATCCATCTTCATAACCCCTGCTCATTCTAGGAGCCTTCTTTTCTCATAACAGTCCCAAAAGCAGAATCCACAGCATATCCACGATATCTGCTCAACTGTTGTACTGGGCTTGCATGGGAAGAGTTTGATATAGAGGTACCTACTGTGAGAAGCTGCCAGAAGCTTCGCCATGTCCAACATACCCAATGCCGGCCAGCTCCAAGATGGACCTATCACTAACCAAGCCCACCAGTGACAGTGAATGCACTCTGGGATAACATATTTAAGGAGGGAGGGGGGGAATATCCAAGCAACTTCAGCCAGAGAAAGGAGTGAGAATAAGTGAGACAAACAACCCTGCAGACACCAAGGTCAGAGAAGGAGGAGGGGGAGGAAGTGCTCCAGAAATCAGAGATTTCCCTGCCACCTGTGGTGAAGATGATAGTAAGGCAGGCTGTTCCCCTGCAACCCATGGAGGTCCACAGTGGAACACATGGATATACCCAAAGGAGGTTATGACCATGATGCCATGGGAAGCGCACATTGAAGCAGGCCCCAGGCAGGACTGGTGGACCCAAAGATAAAGGATCCCATGCTGGAGCAGGAGAAGATAATGAGGAGTCCTTCCTCTGAGAAAAAAGCAGCAGAGACATTGCATGATGAACTGACCACAATCATTCCCCCACCCACCTGTGCTGCACTGGTGGGGAGTAGGTACAGATGAGGGTGATGATGAACTCAGGAAGAATGGAGGGGTGGGGAGAAGGTGTTTTAAGATTTCGTTTTATTTTTCATTATCTTACTTTGACTTGATTGGTAATAAATTCATTTCCCCAAGTAGAGTCTGTTTTACCCATGATGATAATTGGCAAGTGATCTCTCTCTGTTCTTATCTCAACCCACAAGCCTTTTGTTCTATTTTTTCTCCCTTGTCCAGCTGAGGACAGTGACAGAGTGTCTTTGGTAGGCACCAGCACCCAGCCAGGCTCAACCTGCCACAGGTGTGCATTCAAGACTCTAAGCAGGAGGAAGTGCCTCATAGCAGCACTGCTCTTCCTCTGCCTAGCTCTTACCTCACATTATCCATGCTTTAGGCTGGTGTTTCCCAGCATTATTTGGCACCTCTTGCAACCTGACCTTCCAGCTAGAGCACAGAAGTCCACTAATCAGAGGCATCAAGCACCAGAGTCACTAGCTAGGCCAGGCACACACTGCAGTACCAATCTCCCTGAAGAAGAGGGAAGCATTTGTGCAGGGGAGCACACAAGACTGCACTGGAACTACTGCGCTTCTAACAGGAGAAAAGAGGCAGAAAGGCAGGGCAAGGAGAACATGGACGGGGAAGGCAGTGAGATTGGAGAGCACAGAGGAATGCTGTGGCTGTAAGAGAAATGTCTTTAAATAAAATCTGGAAAACAATTTTATTATTTCAGCCAGGATCTTTAATGTTAAGAGAAACAGCTACAACTGAAAGAGGTTAAAGGCAGTCCAGAGAGTAATGCCTGAGCAACCTGGAAGTAGCTGAAGGGAGGACAGGGAAGAAGGGAAGAGGAGAGGAGTTAGCTAGCTTCCAGCGACAACCATTTTATCCAGTAAGACACGAACACTTGGGGTCCTTGTCTTGTAGTCTGGAACAGCAGAAAATTCCAGAATTGATAAAACAAAAGTTATCCAGATACTTTTGACCTTTGGGGTGGGGTGGAAGGTTGCTCTATGGAAAGTTAAAAAAAAACCCAAAAAACAAAACAATGAAACTGCCTTTGCCACTTCAGGGATTAAAACTGTAAATAATAGCCCATGAAAGAGATGAGGAGCAAAGACAGGGTACTTAATACAGTCTCTCCCATCCCTTGTTCTGACAGATGCAGCCTCACCTCTCCCTTCCCAGGTCTCAGTCTTCTCTCCTCTCTGCCATACCTGAAAATACACCAAGCTGTTTCTCCCTCCTCTTTCATGTTGCTGTGACACCAGCAGGAGAAACAACCACGGTAACCGGAGCCTAAAAAGCCTCACTGCCAGGAGGAACAGGGGGAAGATGGCCAAGGCTGAGGCCACACAGCCTGCTCAGCTGCTTGTTGGGAAGGGCGTGCATGGCTTCAGGAAGCTGCAGCACCCTCACTGCACAGGGAGCCTTCAGGAGAAGTTTAGCTGAAGGTGCTCAACAGCTCTTTCAGGCATGTGCAAACAGACATTTTTAGGCCCATAAATCACTCACCTCCAGGCAGATCTTCTCAAACATGTCATAAGGTACAACCTACACAACCCAACTGCCCTGCCAAACCTAAGTTCCTCCTCCAAAGCAAAGGAGGCATGATTAAACGTTAAAACAAAAAAAACCAAAAAAAAAAAAACCCAAAAAAAATGTAAAGAATAGTATAACATGGACAAATTGCTGCTGCATTTTCACCTTAACACTCAACAACAGACAAGCTAGCTGGGTTGAATTCTGTGAGCAAAGTTTCAGCTGATGGTGAGAAATCCAGCCTGGGAATTAGGAGTCTGAAGCGTTAATGCCTGAGAAAACTACAAGCAACTAAGAAAGCTTTACAGTGGGAAGGAAAACGGAACAACCACGGCAACAAACTCCCCATATAATTATAGCCTGCCTCTTCGCCTGCCTCTCAGAAGAAGTTGTGCTTGCTCAGTCCAATCCTCATTTGGGGAAGTAAGAACTAACTTCAAACAGCAATTGCTCTGCTAGACACCACCTTTCACAACACTGCCCTGAAAAACATCTGCATAACATTTTCAGTATGTTCCTGCATCAGGTCTTCCACATGCTGATCCTGAACAGCACAACCACAGCAGGTATCTACCAATCACCACGATGGAGAACATTGCCAGAACTTCTATATCAAAGATGATACACAGGATCAATCAATTGGAGAAGCTGTCTACAGAAATAGGAAACTGCACTTTGAAAAACCCTGCGTATATGAACAGTTATGACTCTGCTCCCCCAGATCTGCATTCTTCCACCCTCGGACACACTGATTATTTACCCACATGCTGACAGGGGGTTTCCTACACGCTTGCTCCCTCAATCTTAGCACACAACAGGGAGGGGGGAAAAAAAAGTGATATTCCCAGCAGTTCTAACTACTAGCACAACACACTGTATCCACTGGCCAAAGTGCCCTCTGAAAAGTTCAGAACGCGAAGCTGCCTTGGGTAGAATGGATTCCCAGGGTGGCAAGAAGCATCTTGAGGACAATCTAGACAGGCTCTTGCAAGCACATCCAGGGCAGAGAATGGGTGTGGCAGTCTATCTGGTCAGAGACCAGGAATTGTGACAGCCAGCACACTCTGGTTAGATACCCACGAAAATAGCCATTTCCTATCAGTTATAATTCAAATCACACCAGCAACATCTGCACCAATCTTAAACCTTACCAGGAATTTCACAAGAGCCTGGTATTCCCAAGTCCCACCAGAGTAACACCTAATACTGCACTGCTCTAACAGGGAACAACGGCAAGTGGCAAGCAGCAATGTGAAGATTGTTTTGCTTCTGCTCAGGTTGTAAGAATGGAAAATGTGTAAAAATGGTAAGTACATGATCCCAGGCCTCATAGTAAGACCAGCCATCACCACCTCCTTGGGTGGCAGAAGCAAGCATTAAGTATTAAGTTTCTTTACACTGACAATGTAAACTATGGTATAAGACTCATGTCCTAATAACACTGCTCACACTCATAATAACTACATAAAGGACTATGATTTCTGCTGCTCAAGGATGTAGAGAACTGGTCAGAATGGTCCTTAACTTCCACGAGAGAACTCACAAAGGTGTGAGCTCTACACAACCTGCATTTGTTATGTACTGCACAAAGTCCTCACATAGCAGAAATGTCACCTTACTTGCAACCATCTCTTACCCTACACACCTGTAACCAACCTGCAATGGCCTAGCATTTTTTCTGAAATTTAAAACTAAAAGTTCCAAGGAAAAAGGGAATGCATCAGTCAGTACTAAAGATACAACTCCTACAGCCCGTTTCTCACAGTTTATAACTGCTCTGAGTAAGGGACTCCCAGTATCATCTGAAACACAAGTAACAGAACACTCTGAAGACTCTGAAGTCCGTTTTCAAGTTGAAAGCACAGTTACCACAACCCAGTGAGGTAGGTGCTGTTAGCTGTGTTTTGTACACGGGAAAGCACGAACTGGCATGCTTGACTACTTCACTCTTGGCCAGAAGAGCAATTCCTGACAAAGCTAGGATTGCAACGGGAGTTTCCCATTTCCAGCCCGACACTATAGCTAACTCGCTTCGGTTTTATCTCCCATACACACGTCTCTTTATTTTTCAGAGTGTGATATGGCAACACAGTAACCACATCATCACATCCTCACCTCGACAGGAGCATCCAGGAGTGCTTTAGCAGCATCCCCGGGCCATGCAGGTGAGGGGCAGCAGCTGGAACCCTCGCAAGGTCGCTAAGCTCCTGGCTGCTTCTCCCACCGAAACATGCTGCGCATATTAGGGAAACCCACCCGAGATGTCACAGTTTGGACTGAGGCACCTCCCGAGCTCTCCCCACCTGACAGAGCCGCGGCTCCCTCCGCCCAGCCCCGGCTCACCTTCCCCGCAGGCTCCTACACCTCCTCCCGCTGCTGGAAGCTGATGCTGGCGTAGGCGCTCAGGTCGTCGCCGGCATGGCCGCTCCCACGGGGCTGTCCCGGGGGCTTGGCTGGCTGCTTCCCGCCGGCCTCGGCGGGCGGGTGGAGATGGCGATGGCGGCGGTGGCTGAAGTCCTTCACCAGGTCCAGGTCAATGTAGTTGAGGCCGTTCTCCAGGGCGGGCTGCTCCCGCCGGGCCGCCTCCCCCGCGGCGGGTCGCAGCCAGACATTCTCGAAAGAGGCCGAGCTGTGTCGCTTCACCTCCTCGGTTCCCGCCGCGCCGCCGCACGGCAAAGCAGTCCCAGTCCCTCCGCCGCCGCTAGCTGCCGGTCCACGAGCGGAGCTCGGCGTGGAGGAGAAGGTTTCAGAGCTGTGTCGGCGACGCCCGCCTTGAGGGTCGGCCCGCACCACCTTAGCACTCTGGTTGCGGCCGGGGCTAAGGCTGACGCGGATGAAGGCGCTGCCCGCGCCGGGGCCCCCCAGTAGGGAGGAGGAGCGCGGCGGGGCTGCCGACAGTTCGGCCGGCGGCCGCGGAATCTCCGGTGAAGCCACCGCCGTGGTCGCAGCCGCCGGCGGGGGCTTGTCGGCGTAGCTGAGCAGGAGGGCAGGCGAGCAAAGAGAAGCGCTGCCGGCACAGTCCGGGCAGGAGCCACCGGCCGCCCTCAGCTGCATCGCCACGTAGTCCCTCGAACTGGGGGCCGCAGCTCGGGCGGGCCGTGTCGAGGAGCCGGGCGCCCGCGGGGGGCCCAGCTCCATGTTCATGTACTCCTCGGCGGCCTCGCTGCCCAGCCCCAGAGCGGATGAGGGGAAGGCCGGCTTCTCGCCAGCAATGAACTCGATGTTGATGTACTCGCCGGGACTCTTGGGCTCCGGGGCCAAGAGGAGCGGGGGCTGCTCCCGGGCCCGAGGCAAGGTGCTGGCCTTGGGGCCGCCCAGCGACAGCCGAGTCGGTCGTACCAGCCGGCCCTTGGTCTGCACGGCCGTGTCCACCCTGCGCGGGGGCTGCGACTGTGGCAAAGGGCCAACCTCGGTGCCGCCACCACCACCACCCAGGCTGTCACTGCTGGTGGACGAAGACGAGTCTTCGGCAGCATAGAGAAGACGGCTGGATCCGAGTGCCGTGCGAGGCTGCGGGCTGCCCTCCTCACCTGCCATTGCTGGCCCACCACCGCCTCGCCGGTGCACGTGCTTGAAGGAGCGTGGCAGTGAGAAGTAGGAGTAAATGGGTTTGTGGTGGGTGGCGGTGGCCTCCTCGATGCCTGGCTGTCCTGCACCCCCAAAGTAGCAGTCAGGTGGTGTGCTGGTGGTGGAACCGCTGGCTGGGGACATGTTTATGTAGTCACTGCTGCTGCAAGGGAGCTTCCCTTCATTGCTCTCCACTGAGAGTTTGGGGTGGTGGCCACCACCATTTGTCCAGATCTTGCCATAACCTGCTGAGCCACTGTCAGGGGAGTAGCTGCCACTGGGGGACATCATCATGTAGCCATTAGAGTCCACCGTGGCTGGAGGGTGGCGGCCCCCCCTGCCCGGGTTGATGATCTGTTGTGGGGCTGACACACTCTTAGGGCTCATGGGCATGTAGTCACCACCCTTGGGGGGCTCCCCACCGCTGGGCACAGGGGCAACACCAGGTGACATGGGCATGTAGCCATCATCCGTGTGTGGTGCAGAGTTGGTTCGATGATGACCATTGTCCAGGTGGTGCATCTCCAGACACTCCTCTGGGTAGGACTGTGTGGGCACAAAGGCTGAGTGCCGGTAGGAGGGCAGACGGTTGCTCCCACAGGGGTAAGAAGGTAACATCTCTGTGTACTCCTCAATGGAGGCTACTGAAGACTGTGAGGGTGTCTTTTGGTGGGAGATAGTGGGCGAAGTGCCTGCAGAGTGAGTCCGCTTCCTGAATACCTTCTCCAGATCGGCCACCTCCTCCCCACCACCTCGAGGGCAGCATGGTGTACTAGGGTAACGGGGCTGCTGCTGTGGGTGGCAGTTGCGTGGGATGAAGTGGCCATTGGGAGCAGCCAAGCTGCTGCACGAGGAGGTGGCCTTGCCCCCCATGCAGATGTAGTTGAGCTCTTCATCACCCCGGGCTGGTGGGGTATGTCCCAATGAATCTGGGGTCACACTGCGAAAAGAGCTACGAAAATCACATGGGCTGGAACCATATTCATCAGAAGAAATAAATCCACCATCACTAGGGGAGCCAGAAACTGATGCACTGGACCTTCGTGGAAACAGGCAGTCAGAGGTGGAACCATGGCCACTTGTGCTGCTGGAGGACAGGCTGACCGGGCTGGTGGCTGAAGGAGAGCAGCGTGAGGAGGGCATAGGGATGGACCGGCTGTGGTTGAGTGGAGGATGGAGCCTGGAGTTTCCACGGTGCCTATGTGAATGAGTCCGGTTGGCACTAGGACTTACTGGGCTACCATCCACAGAGGCAGGCCTCGACATTGTGCCTTCCCCATCACTCGATGCTCGCACCCGAAACGAGCTTGGTTTGCCACCTGTTCCTCCACCTCCCGCAGGAGAGGTGGCAGTGACACTCTCAGTTCTGGACCGACGGCTGAGCCCTACTTGACTGGGTGGAGGGTTGTTGACATGATGTCTGCTGCGAAGAGGCACAGAGATGGGGTTGGAACAGTTTGAGGAGGACTGGCTCTTGCTGCGGGGACGGAACTCCTCACTCATGGCTCGCATAGCCTCCAGGATGGTTTCATGCATGTTCTGTGCCACCACAGAGTCATCTACCTGCATCCAGAACTCACCAGGCCCAGTGACGGCAGAGCGCCCCACCTCAATAAAGAAGAAGTTCTCAGAGTGACCACAGCGGCGGATATTGAGCAGCTGCAGCACCACAGCAGCCGCATCCGAATTCAGCTTCACAAAGCTGATGGTCTTGTTAGTCAGGCACAGGCGGTAGATGCCAATCAGGTTCTTTGTCTGGCCTAGGCCCTTAGGCTTCAGAATTACTTGCCAAACTTCCTTAAAAGCTGGGCCAGGGGCTACCTCACCATAGGTGTCCTCCCCCGCTTCCCCCAGCCCAGCACTGCTGCCTCCAAAGGTGACATCACTGTGGTGGTGGTGGTGGTGGTGATGAAGGTGGTGGTGGCCCTTGGCCCTGTTGTGCAACTGCAGCAGTGCTTGGTACCAGCTCTCCTGTTCAGGCTCGCTGTCAGCTGCAATGGCAAAGTGCTCGTCCTTGGTGTAGAGGGCCACCAGGTGCTTGTTCTTGGAGTCAGCCCGTTTGTTGATGTTGAAGCAGCTTTCCAGTGGGATAGAGCGCTTGGGGGCCCCTGACTTGTGTCTCCATTTCTTCTCATTCTCGTAATACTCCAGCCGGGCGGGTCCAGACTCGCTGGCTGCCCTCAGCACGAAAAAGCGTTTGTGCATGCTCTTGGGTTTGCGCAAGTAACCCACCTTTCTGACATCCGAGAAGAAGCCCTCATTATGATCCGTGGGGCTGGCCATGGTGAGAGGCGGTGGAGCTGTTACTGCAGCAAGCAGTCCGGGAGACCCCAATGCAGCCAAGCCAGCCGAAAAAGACAGCCACCTAAAATAAAATTCATGCAACAATTAAAAGGGAAAAAAAAAAAAAAAAAAAAAAAGCAAAATAGCTCAGGATCCGTTTGAATGTGGGACGGGGGATGGCCACAAGCAGGGTGAGAGCAGCTGTTCAGAGGCAGCTTCCAGCACCAAACCAGAGTTTGCTTTGCTGTTTATGCCCAAATCGCCCTTAGATGGAGAACCACGTCCTTAAAAAGTCCAGTTCCGATCAGTCCAAACCAAAGTCTCGTCCCGAGAACAGCCGCCGCAAAATAAAATCGCATCTTCCTTCTTTCCTCCCTCCGGGGTCAGGCTTGCCGGGCCGGGACAAGGACTGGGGGTTCCTTCTTCCCCGGCTCCCCGCGTCCCTTCTCCGTCCCGAGTTCGCCTCGGCGAGAAGCGATTCCTGCTGCTGATTAAATATCCTCGTGGGGGCGGAGGTTGCTTTGCAAAGTCCGGGGTTTGCACCCAAAACGACACGCTGCTTTCTCCCCTTCCTCAAAAAAGAAACCCCAAAAATGCCGCCCGCAATACGACCCCCTCCTCCCTTCCCCAAATATCAGTGCCGGGTTTGCGGCTGCTGCTCCCACTCGGCCGTGTGGAGGAGGCTGGCGACCCCATTCAGTCCCATCTCGTTAGGCAGAGAAAGTGCCGTCTCCCGACACGGCGCAACCCAGCAGCGGCGGAGGGGAGGGCAGCGGAGGCAGCCCGGGCGCCGGAGGAACATCCTCTTCTCCTCCTCCTCTTCATTCCAGGCGGCAGCGCCTCAGCGGCCGGCGGCGTGGCCCCCTCCCGTGCCCCAGCTCGACAGGGCAGCGCCGACTCCTTCTCCGCCGGCTTCTTCACGGAGTTTCCCGACACCCCGCAACCGAAGCAAGCGGCGGGGGCCGCGTTCGCGACTCCAGTCTCCTCCGCCCGCCGCCGCTCCGCTTCGCTCCAAGGAGAACAACACGTGACGGCGCCAGAGCGTGGACCATCCACGGAGCCGCCGCCGGGCTCCCGGCCAGCCCAGCGCAGCAGCCCGAGCCCGCCCCACCGCTCCCCGCCCTCCCTCGGCGCGGCCGTGGGGGCCACCACCGCTGGGCCCGGCCCCGCCGCAGCGCACCGCCTGCCGGGGAACGCGCCCCCATTGGCGCCGCTGCCTGTCCGTCAGGGCGGCGGGGGGCGGTGCCCGGCCGGGCCCTCGTAACGAGGGGCGGCAGAGCCGCCATTGAGCGGCGCCTTCTTTGGCATTGCTATTGGCATCCGCTGCGTGGCCCAGTGGGCAGCCTCCTTCCGTCCGCTCTCCCGCAGTCGTTTTCGCCAGCCCTGCGCGGAGGGGCAGGCCCTAGCGCGGAGGAGCCGCCACCACCGCCATTAATCGCTGCTCCTCCCTGAGGAGCTCCTCTTTCGCAGCTGCCGCCGTTTGAGGAGGCTCCCGCCGCCTGGGGCCAGGGGGGATCAGTGTGCTGTCCCCTTTCCCTGTGCGTGCGGGGCTCGTTTAGGGCCGCCGAAACCGCTTCCGGCTGACATGGGGACCGAATCGGTCCCGGGCTTGGAGCGCGGGCTCTGCAGGGCCTTCACGGCGGGCGGTGGGGCAGGGTCCCCGTCAGAGATTTTCCCGCCCGGTGTCATGCTGTCCATCGTGTTTGCCGAAGCACGATACGTTGAATTACACGGAATATTCAACACGTTCGCCTGTTCCGCGCGGCGCAGCGTACCGTGCGCGGAACTCGGCAGGCAAAGGGACGTGTGGGAAGCTGAACCTGAATATACATTGCTCAATGCTGCCATCTCCAGGACAGCTCCAAATAGGCCCAGGTGCTCTCCCGCATTTAGGAGGGACTTGCTCCCGGGTTTTTCTGGTGTGTTTTGGCCCCATTTTCGCTTTACTCCACCTCTCCCTTGCAACGCGCGAGCTCCTGAGAGCCTTGTCCAGCTGCGTTTAATATCTCCACAGATACAGATACCACAGCCTCCCTGGACAGCCTGCTCCAGTTTTTGACCACCGTCGCAGCATGAAGTATTTTTCTTTCATTTAAACACAATTCCCAGTACTTCTGCTTGTGCTTGCTCCCCTTTGTCCCGAGACAAGAGCACCAGGCTCTCTCTCCTTCCCAGCACATTGACGCAGCTATGTTCTGGCCCTCGTTCCAAGGTCGATCTGATTGCATGTTTTATTTGCTTAAGCTCATTTGTAGTATTTACTTTTCTACCTTCAACAGAAAGGATGAAACTGGTGTAACTCCTCCTCCAGAAATAGTGCAGTTGATTCTAGTTAAACCATTACTTAAGTAAACAAGTTGTTTGATTTCTCTGTTAAAGGAATGGCAGTAGTATCACAGTGGACACGCAAAACAGCAGATCTTGCATCTCTGACTTTGGCTCAAAGCAAAACCACACACGGAATGACTAATTAGAATCTCCAAATGTATTTGTTAGCAGCTCTCTTCCACTTTAGTACACTAACACAACCTAGAAAAGTCTTAAGTTGCCATTTCCACGTCACTAGCATTTTTTTTGATAATGAATTCTCCAGTTTGTGTGAAAAAGTTTTAATGGTATCAGCATTTAGACAGAGCGCAGACATTAATGATATGAAATAGTTCTAGTGATCAGCATTCACTTTAAAATTCACACTATTAATTCATACAGATAATATTTTCTGCCTCCCTATGTGCTTTCATTTGTCTCTATTTAAAGAAGCCAGAAAAGAAAGCAGTATTCCTCTGCTTTCCACCAGGGAATGTGGATATTATCCTGCAGCACCACTAAACCAACAGGAGCTAAGCAATGCTTTTTTCATAATTCCCAGGCTACACTGATCAACTTTCAGCTCTGCAGCTACTACTTTTAGACAGTGATATGTTCAGAAAAGGTTTTGACACTTCATAGACACTTTTTTCCCCCTTTAATTCTGTCTCCTTCACCACAGACAATTGCCTAGAGCATGACTTTCAAAAGAGAAGTTACAGAATCTTTATCCAATCTCTAATAACTTTTGTCTGAACATGGCTTAAAGCAATGGTCTCAGACAGATTTGACTGAGGAGGGAGTTTTGTAAGTCTACAGGGTTTGGTTTTATTTTTACTGTTGTGGCAAAGTCCATAGAGGTATGAAAATGAAAGCCAAATGGAAGGGTTTGCCTCTAGTTACTTGGTGATAGCAGCAAGCTGTGGCCTTGCTCAGTGTCAGCTTTCTTTCACCTTTTAGCTGCCACCATGTTGAACCATGAATGACAAACAAAGCAGACAGCAACATGCATATTAGGGGTATTTAGCAGTCACAAAAATAAAGCAGACAAGGTGCCGATCCCATGGATGAAAGCCTTCTGAGGTTCACTTTGCTGGAGAGAACAGACCCAGGTTGTACTGGCCCATCTGCTCCTATCACATGCCACTGTGGAGAGTTAACTGTGCTTTGGGGTACAGAGGCCAGAAGCTGCACAGAAAGTGTGCAGCATAAGGATGCTGCCTTCACTGCTTCTTCTTGACTCAGGGCTGATTACTTCCAAGCAGGATGTGCTGCTGGTGTGTGATCACTACTGACTTGTTAGGAATGAGATAGTGAAAACAGGGTAACAGAGCAAAAGAGTAAGCAGTGGCTTCTAGAGAAAAATGAGTACTGTTGTGCTTTTTCAAAGAGTTTAGAGTTGAGCTTATCTAAAGAACTGACATGACCAGTGATAGTGGACAAAGTTTAGTGATTATCAACCTTGGAAGACATGGACTCATTTCACAGGCTCCAGCTGTAATTCAGGGTTTCTTGAAGTTTCCCTTGTGTGATAGCATCAAGCTTAATCATGACCTACTGATCATAAATGGAACAGACTTCCTTGGTCTCTGCTCTAGTCCCTGGATTTCTAGATGCTCTGGTAGCAAATTCAAGTCTAGGTGGTTAACTGCATTTTTTCAGAGACCTCTCTTTAAACTATAAATATAACATCTGAGCATGGTCATTACTGTGCTTTATGTATTTGTTTGTCCCAATTGCCTTAAAAAAAAAGTGCCTGTTTTTGGAAAGTATTTGAGTGTATCAAACACCAAAAATACAGTGAGTGAGCATGCCTGCAAGTTCATGTATCTTATGCAAAGGAAGGCAAGGGAAGGATTTAAATCCTATTTTCACATTGTTCATTTTTCTTCCTCTTTTTAGCCCTCAAAATTTTCATGGCTGATCTCGGACAATCCAGAAACACACCTCAATAGAACTCCACCAATGGAAACTGGTGGAGGATTTAGTAATGGTCATAGCAACTTTTGGGCTGAAATACAGATAAGCAAGAAAATCAAATGTAAAGAAATGTTATCTGCCTGCTTTAAATATTATTTCATAAATCTTAGTACATCAGATGTTTTAGATTTGAGCAAACAAATCAGACACTAGTCACACAGAGCCAACTGAGTTCAGCTCAATAGGATAAAATATCTAAGATCGTTTTCACTTACTGCAGAATTCTACACAGATTAAATTACTGAAGTACTTGGAGATTCTTTTTTTTTATGTGTCATAAGATCTACCACATTTAAGATAGACGGTGATAAAATAATGGGGTTCAATTTTTGTCTTCAGTCCTCCACTTGAGGTGGTTTGAACTAGAGAGAATTTTAGGACTAGCATTGAAAAGGTCCAGGTTTTGTCTTTCATGAGCAAAGCAGGCAACCTGAATGTGTGCAACTAAGAGTGGTTTACCAAGCAAGAATGTAGCTCTATCCCTAAAACAGCCTGTCAAATGGTGCCATAAGTCTTTTGTTTCTAGCAAGTACTTTGACAAATTGGTATTTAACAGATACTGGAACTTCCTTCCAAAAATAATCTTTTGAGATTTTGTGGCGCTTAATAATAAATACATAGCCTTTTTTTTTTTTTT
>VWYK01118296.1:0-19881 GCA_013399775.1 Semnornis frantzii | reverse complement strand
TCTAATATCCAGCCTAAATCTTCATTCTTCCACCACAAAGCCATTTCCTCTCACCCTATCCCTCCCCAGTTTTCTTGTAGCCCCTTTCAGGTACTGGAAGGCTGCTCTAAGGCGTCCTCAGAGCCTTCTCTTCTCCAGGTTGAACAGCCCCAACTCTCTCAGCCTGTCCACACAGAGGAGATGTTTCAGCCCTCTGATCATCTTTGTGGCACTCCTCTGGACTCTGGATGCACCTGAAGTAGATGTTCTACTTCTGCCCATAGTAAGAATCAGACAATCCCATTTTTATAACTTTTAATCCATATTCTTATCTTTTTTGGACTACCTTTTTTTTTGGACTAAAGCTAAATATTAAATCATGGTAAAATAAGGTGGGTAGAGTAAGGGAAAACAAAGCAACTTAATCATTGGCAATGAACACAGGTTGATTGGCAGCACTGGTAAATTAAGTGATTGCCAAACCACTGTCAATCCAGCATGTCCCTGCGAACTTTATTAGTGTTGTTTCAGTTCCATCTCTCTCTGTCACCACATAAACACAGTTGCTAGTGAAAGCTGTACTAGCAGGAATTACTGGCAAAGTAATTCTCTTACATGACAGGACAACTCTGCCCTCCCGGTTCTCAAATGGATCTATTTGGATTCAAGTGGTGACCATGCCTCATGCAGCTGTCCAGACAATGCAAGCTTCATATAGCAGCTTCAGCAGTTCCTGTCAGCCCTGTCTGTCTGCATCTTGCTTGTTTGAATGCAGCACTGGTGCCAACCACTATCACATGCTGCTATACAGAATCAGAGAATCATTTTAGTTGGAAAACATCTTTAAGATCACTAAGTCCAATCATTCTCTAACACCACCATGCCTCAGGATACACCATGGCCCTCAGCACCACATCTCTGCCTCTTTTAAACCCTTCCAAGGATGGAGATTCAACCATCTCTTCTGGGGAGCCTGTTCCAGTATTTGAGAATCCTTTCAGGGAAAGAGTTTCTTTTACTATCCAACCCAAACTTCACCCAGTGCAGCTTGAGGTCATTTTCTCTTGTCTGTCACTTGTTCCTTGGGAGAAGAGATCAACTCCCACCTCACTGCAACTTCCTTTTAAGGAGCTGTAGAGAGCAATGAGGTCTCCCCTCAGCCTCCTTTTCTCCAGACTAAACAACCCCACTTCCCTAAGCCACTCCTCACAAGACTGGTACTCTAGACACTTCAGCAGTTTTTTGCCCTTCTATGGAGCTGCTCCAGGACCTCAATGTCCTTCTCGGAATGAGGGCTTGAGAAATTGAACACAGTACTCAAGGTGTGGGCTCACCAGCGTCAAAGACAAGAGAACCATTGCTTCCGTGTTCCTGCTTGTCACACTGCTGGTACAGGTCAGGATGCTACGCCTGATTCTGCAAATGGCTGTTGCTGTTTCTGAGCCTGTAGGTCATCGGCTTGGGCATTGAAAAGGTCTTCTAGTGCTCTACCAAAATAAGTGGATTCTGGAGACACAGTGAGTTCTGTTATGGCTTAAAACCTACATTAATTAAAAGGAATTCCTCCCCCTTCCTCCCTTTTAAGCAGCAGCATGAACAGTTTCTATGGTGAATGTTTAGATGCAAAAGAATTCTAGAGATTTGTGGATCTGTGCAAATCAGCTTCTTGTACCCCGAGACAAAGGAAAAAATAAGCAGGTGTCACAAAAAAGAAATGACTGCATCATTCCTTCAACAATAATGTGCCAGTAGTGCCTAACAGGCACTGAAAGAAAACTTTACAAAAACAAAACTAAGACAGAAATACATTTTTCCCATGCAATCACTGAAGGGTCTCTGGAAAGTATGCAATACAGACCTTCAAGCCAAAACCAGCTCCAAATCCCATTTCAAAACCAATTTTAGAAGTATAACATTAAGGCAATTTACACGAACATGCTAAATTCAAAAGAGTTAAATTCAGGCTAACTCTGTCTCACATTCCTCTGTGCTGCTCTCCACGTTAGATGATGTGGTGACAGACATGAAGGGGTGAAATCATATCACTATCTCTTAAAAATGGCCAAAAAAGTGATTTCTCACCATATGGAATGTGTAACAGCCCTGAAGTGTTTCAACCCTCTTACATTTGATTGCTTTTCCCCTTCCCTAACGTGACACAGTCACCCACCTAAAATTCACCATCTCAGCAGTTTCATGGTGATACTGATCCAAATGGGTTTTATCTCTACTCAGACATGTAAATTAAAAGTTATGTTAATAACACCCCATATCTAGATGACAGGGGAGGGAAAAAAAAAAAAAAAAAGAAATGTATATTTAAGTTTGTTTTATGTTAGTACTGGCCAAGCCTTACAGCAGAAATCCTGTCTGGAAAACTTATCTGGAAATTACTGCTCCAATAGCACAATATTGTGCTCCATCATTAAAAGCTGAGTTAAGCATTTTGAGGACATGGCTCCTAAGTGAAAAATGGCTTTGCAGAGTTCTTCAACCACACTGACACAGCACATGGGTATCAAATCCTGACACTAAATAAGCTCCCCAAATAAAACTGTTGGAGCATGAGGTTTTATTTTGATTTCAAAAATGATTAAGGCTCACAGTGGAACTGGAGTGCAATAGCCCTGATGTTGTGTCACTGACCTACAGTCTGAAGGTATTAACATGCTCAAAGAAGACTACGATTGAAAAGAGGGAGGTTTAGATTAGATTCAAGGAAGAATTTTTTTTACATTGAGTGTGATGAAACACTGCCACAGACAGGTGGTAGATGCCTCATCCCTGGAAACATCCAGGGGGAGGTTGTCTGGGGCTCTGAGCAACCTGCTCTAGTTGCACATGCCCTGTTGACTGCAGGGGAGTTGGACCGGATGACTTTTAAAGGCCACTTCCAACCCAAAACATTCTATGCACCCTTGGAGAGCTACAGGTTAGAGCCAAGATGGGAGACTCTAAGGGATATTGAGATACTATCCCCATTGCACAGGAGCACAGAAAACCACACAGCAGCCTACTCCATGTGGTGTAGCTCCCTGAAGAGCCTGAAAGACTTGGCCTTCTTCAGAGTGCAGGATACTTGTGAGCTCATTAATAAATAGGGACATCTCCTCAAACACATCTTCGCTATCCTGCAGCACTGTCTCTCACACACCTTGGAGGGGTTTGATTTTTTCCCCTCTCCTAAATTCCTCAATAATAGGAAACATTCTTCATATTTTGCCATTTTCTATGTCTGCATCTCTTCTACATCTCACTCTGATGCTTTAAACCTTTCAAAAGAAGTAAATTATCCTGTTTGACTTCTGGAGAAAGCTAGGAAGTGTGTCAGGTCATCTGCAGGTCACACTGGCGAAAATATTTTTCCCAACAGCATTTACTGTCTAAGGTAACACAGAGAAAGATACGGGTTTACAGTCCAGTTGTCTTCTTACTGAGAGAATCATAGGACCATGCTTCCTTGAGATCATCAGAACGAGAGTGCCCACAGAGCCCAACAGCACAGCATGTGTGCATTTCCAAAAGAAAATAGTGATTCCACTAAATCTATCATTCCTAGCATTACATTAAGCTGACCTTATCTAAATCTGTGTTTAAAGCCTCTACTATTTAACATGCCAAGATCTCCCTGTTACCAGTTTCACCACAAGTTTATTTCTCCACAGAACGGGCAATGTGAAAGAAAAATGGGTTCTAGGAGAGGACAGTAATGAAAATGTGGAGCATATCAACATTAACTGGCAAGTTAATTTTTTTGAGGTCAATAGTATGACCATTATGCCTAAATTTATATCCTGAAGTGATTTGTTGGGCTGGAGTGTTTATGTATATCTCTTCTTGGAAGCTAGTCAATCACTGGAGTTTTTTTAAGGATTTGTGACAATGGCTATTGCAAAGAGGAGGAGATTTCAAAGCAGCTTGAAATAAGGCAGGACACTGTAATCATGGCAAACACCCAAACAGGAAAGTGGTTGTACTTCACAGGGCATGTGGCAGTTGTGCATGGTAGATCTTGGCAGGTGTCACCCTTCTTCTTTCCCGTGGTGTCCAGTGACAGGACAAGGGGTAATGGGCATGAAACTGAACATAAGAAATTCCATCTAAACATGAGGAGGATCTTTTTTAATTTAAGGGTGGTGGAGCACAGGAGCATGCTGCCCAGAGAGGTGGTGGAATCTCCATCTCTGGAGACATTCAAAACCCACCTCAATGTGATCCTGTGTGACCTTCTTTAGGTGAACCTGCTTTGACAAGGGGATTGGACTCAACAATATCCAGAAGTCCCTTTCCAACCCCTACCATTCTGTGCTTACAAACTGGTTTTGAAGATGATCTTCTGGGTTTTGTGTCATCTATTATTCCAAAGCTGAATTGTGTCCATTTTGATAGTCACAAAAATGAGAGAAGCACAAAGACTTTTGCACTTAACTCTCAGTTTCTCTCCTTCCCTTTTACAGGGCTAGGTAGAGTAGACCTCTCTGAATGCAAAACCACTATTTATTATTGTCCTGAAACACACACCTGCAGACACTCCCTAATTGTAAAGGACAAACACACCAGTGATGAAGACCAGGAGAGGAAAATGAGGAGTCTTTTGAGGTTTTCTCAGTGTATGTATGTATTCAGTTAGTCGTCTTTTCCTGCTACTTATTTTTCATGGCAAGTTCTGAATTTTCACCTGGGGTTCCTCAAAGGCACGTTCAGTTTTGTGTGTACGAAGTGAAAGAACAGATGAGGAGATTGCTTTGCTTACTGCACATGCTCTGGAGGTAGCTTGTAGGGTGGTCTGTTTAGCTCAAAAAAATTCCTTAAAGGAGCAACAGCATGAATAGAACTAGCCTAAACTGACCCACTGCTTCACAGATCATATTGGGTTGGAAGGGACCCTTCAAAGGGCATCTTGTCTGACCTCCTAGCAGTCAACAGGAACACCTCCAACTAGATCAGGTTGCCCAGGGCCACATCAAGTCTGGCCTTGAATGTCTCCAAGGACAGGGTCTCAACCACATCCTTGGGCAACCTGTTCCAGCACTTCGCCACTCTCGCTGTAAAGAATTTGCTTCTGATGTCCAACATAAATCTCCCCTGCTCCAGTTTCAAACCATTGCCTCTCATCCTATCACTACAAGCCCTTCTCAATACTCCCTCTCCAGCCTTCCTCTAGGTCCTCTTGCAGTCCTCTTATGGGACCCCTCCCTTGAAGGGTCTGATAACAAAAGCTAGGGCTGAAATGGGAATGGGTGAATTTCTCTGCAGGTCACAGCACCTGAAGGAAGCCTGCATTGCAGCTTTCCCATGCTGTGCTTATTCTCTGGGTAAACAGAAGACTTCAGTCTCCACAGTTGTCAATCTAGCACCTTAACGAGCAAGAAGTTCATTTTATTAAAGGAGGAAAAATGTAGATTTCCATCACTCCTTATAAAAGAGCTAGAAAATGTCAAACATGTAGGTAAAAGTCATATTTCAAACCAGCTCGAGCCTAAACTCCCTTTCCCCTTGCACCTGCAGGGTGATGAACATGTGCTGTATGTCTCTGTACTGGCTCAGAGCTCAACATTTGAACTGGACCCAATCCAGCTTTTGAATAAATATCTCTTGTGGGGGAGAGGGAATTACATTCCTTAGTCAAAATACAGTTTTTCTTCTCTTAAATTTGGAGAGAAACGTGTACTTGTGAAACATTAGGGACCAGTCATGAGAAGAACTGAAATCCTTTCTATCTCCAACCTCGGCAAGGAGCCCTGCTCCTGCTGCAACGCATCCACAACCTCCCACTTGAGCACAATTGCACACAAAATGTACAACTGACAAGAGAGTGCCTGCAGTCAGAAGGGTATTCCTGGGTTTTCCACTCTAAGTAATACTTATTTGCAGTGCGAGCACTTTTGGGGAACTACACGAAGCACTATTCAGTGCCCATTTGGGATCAAGTGGGCAAAACACACTTAGAATCATGGAATTGTAGAACTGTTTCAACTGCCAAAGGCCTCTAAGATCGAGCTCAACCATCTACCTAACACCACCATGGCCACTAAACCATGCCAAGTGCTATGTCTACACATTTCTTGAACAGCTCCAGGCATGGTGACTCCACCACCTCCCTAGGTAGCCTGTTCCAATGCCTGACCCAGCATTGTTCCTAATATTGTTTCAAATGGAGTGCCACGTTACAGACAATTTAAGCAACTTGGAAGTATCTTCGTGCTCAGTAGTGAGAGACTGTCACCACAATTCAAACAAGAAGAATAAAAAAAGCTTCCTTCTGTTCCAAATAGGTTTTTCAGTAAATGATTCCTGAAGCAAGATGACTTAATATCTGTACTACTCAGGGAGCACGGCACCGTTTCATCATTTGTGCTATGCACAGGAGAACAGATCAAATAAGGCTATCGACAGAGATCTACCTCCTATGGCCTACCTGTGCTCATACTGAGTCTGCTGAAGACTACAACTGTGCAAAGTCGATCAGGACAGGATGGAGAGTTGAGTGGTGGGGAACCTCATGAAGTTCAAAAAGAGCAAGCATAACATCCTGCTCTTGGGGAGGAAGAACCCCCTGCACCAGTACAGCTGACGGGATCTTCTTAATGCTCAGCAAGAGATGAAGGACCTGTGGGGGGCAAGAGCATGGGGCCAGACCCTTCATTGGTGCCCAGTGACAGGACAAAGGGCAGTAGACACAAACTGGAACCCAGGAAGGTCCCTCTGAACAGAAGGAAAAGATTTATTTTTGTGAGGGTGTTGGAGCCCTGAAGCAGGCTGTCCAGAGTTGTTGTGGAGTCTCATCCTCTGGAGAGATTCCAAACCCAGCTGGCCATTGTGATGCTGGGCAAGCTGCTGTGGGTGACTCTGCTTTAGAAGAGGGGTTTGACTAGATGATCTCCAAAAGTCCCTTCCAACCCACCATGATGCTGGGATTCTGTGAATAGGATCTTGCAATCACAAGGTCATCTGCTTAGAGCAAACCACAGCTCCACGCGGCAGGAAGAGCAGATGTCGAGCAAAGGAAGCTAAGGCCTGACTCAACCTGGGAACATCAGTTGCTAGTTTCATGCTCACAAGCAAGAGCCTGCAGAGTTCACTCAGATGGTGACGCCGTCACATCAAATGGACACACAAACTTCCGCCAGTCTGGAAATGCTCAAGCTTTGTAACTCTGCTGTGCAGGTTACTCCCACAAGTTGGGTTTAGACATGTACAAGCCGTGGTAGAATTGATTTCAGGATAATAAAAGTAACTTTACATTCTAAAGAACTCTTTAGGTTCCATGTTTTAGGTTTGTGATATAAACAACCAAGAAATTAACATATTTGAGAACAAAGAGACCCGTGAAAAAAGCATAATGAAGGAAGCTGAAGGGAAAAGAAGAAAGGAGCAGATGTCAGATTATACTTACAGCAAACTCACTACTTCATTTTCCCACTGATTTGAATATCTAAAACATACCTTTTTGCCAAAGCAAACAGGTGATTAAAATATATTAAATTTCATGGAAGCAAAGGGTTACATTTGTATTTGCCTGACGTTTGTTAGCCAGCCCCAATGTTACAGCGCACAGAGAGTGCAGCAATAATAATATTAATTTCAGAAAGGCTGCCTGCTTAATTGCAATTAACTGTGGCCCCACGAAGGGAGAGATGCACTCTCTGGAGGACACATAAGCCTCATTTAGCCTACAAGGACAGCGAGATGAACCTGGCATGAAATATTAAGATCACAATTGCTATTGGCAAGCCATCTGACGGGGAGCTGCTAGCTTGAAAGAGCAAGGATTATACAAAGGAGCAAAGAGTGAAAACACAGCAGTGAATCAGCTCCACAAAATGTCCTTTCATTGAGAAGCATCAAGAATGGGTGGGCTGCTGGTAGCAGCAGCTGGGCAGGATGCTGAGGAGGCTGCAGGGAATGCCGAGGTGCCAGGAGCTGTGGGATAACCTCTGGAGGAGGGAAAGGTGAAGGATTTAAGTAGCTGCAATGGCTCCAAGTGACATGTAGGATGATTTGGTGCAACCTTCTTTTATTGCAGGCACACTGCTCTACTCCTTAACTGAATGAGTGCCATCTTCCACCTAATTAAGTTTCTTGCCCAAACGGCTCCTGCTGGAAAGCTACTTCAGTGCCTCATAGCTCTTCCACTTTGAAAACATGAACTAAAATTTACTGGTGGCCAGTTTAGACAAATTTAGTTTTGCATCAGCATTAATCTCTGCCTTTCTGGCATTTATGAGGATAAGTGCTTTATTCGTACAAAGCAGTATCATTGACTGCAGAAAGCTCTTGGCTTGACTGAACAAGCTCTATCTGCAGTCTCACCAAGGAGCCCGTCCCTATCAGTGATGGCCTTCAAAGTCATAAATCAAAGTGCTGCAGAGAATTCCAGACAGAATCTTTCCAGAACCTTTTACTTTGACACTGAAATTTCCCTTACTCCATTATTATCAGTTACCTGATAACACCTTGGGTCATGGTTTGCCTTTTCATCTGCCTGCCCACACTGATGATTCCATTCCCCATCAGCATCCTCTTGGCTGGAACACTCCTGTTTCCCTGATGCCTTTTCTCATGTTCTCTGTGTGTTCCAAAGTTGGAAAAAACACTGATTACAGAATCTTACCTTAGAGAAATCAAGTACAAAGTTTCTATTTACCTGGGACAATATGAAGGCATAGGAAAAGGGTTCTTTGGGAAAGTCAGCTGTGAGACATAAAAAAGATTCTTTCAAAGGGACAGAAGTTGGGCTGGGCCCAGAATTTCTGTCAAGAAACATCAACTGATGTGGTGGGCACAGATAGAATAAGAAAAATAAAATCAGAATGGGTACTATAAAGAAGAGTATGAAAGGAAGAGAAGAACCCTGTTGCTCAACAGGAATGCACGAGCTGGGCTAGACAGGGACATAACAGCAGCAGACGAAGATAAAAACCAAGATCATAATGTTGATGATAGGAAAGAAAATCCATAAGCCTGGGAAGACCACCTGTCCAAGAAACAGAGGCACATTCATTCTACACACAAGCACAGTGTAGCATTCCTAGCTTCTGGTCCCTCTCCTCCCTCCAGAGGATGGAAAGTTAGCAAAGTCCTGGAGAACATCATAGGAGCCCCTGCGGTATGATCTGCTCTGGAAATATTGTAACTATGTGTTTATGTCTTTTGCTAACAGTATAGCTGTCGTGCAACATGTTTATGCAATAGCTTCAAATAATATAAGGAGGTCTTTGAGTGTGAGTTCACGGTGGTCTGTGAAGGTAGTGGTTTGCCCTGGATCCTTAGGGGTTGTTTGCTTTTGGGCTTGGTTTTGTACAGCTCCCCCTACTTCAGATGTAATATGCAACTTCTTGGATATAATGACAGATAATAGGAGATCTTCTGGCTCTCTACAACTGCCCTAAAAAGAGGCTGGAGACAAGTGGGGATTGGTCTCTTCTCCCAAATAACAGGTGATAGAATGAGAGGAAAAGGCTTCAAGTTGCACCAGCAGAAATTTAGGTTGGACAGCAGAAGAAACTTCTTCACTGAGAGAGCTCTCAAACACTGGAACAGGCTCACCAAGAAGGTGGATGAATCCCCACCCCTGGAGGTGTTTAGAAGAGGCAGAGACATAGTGCTGAGGAACATGGTTTCGCATCAGACTTGGACTTGGTAGAGTTGGAGAATGGTTGAGCTCAATGACCTTACAAAGCTTTTCCCACTAGAACGATTCTATAATTCTGTGATTACAAGAAGTGTTTCCAAAACACCTTTCAACTGAAGATGCATCTTCTCCAAAATCCAAACGACACATTTTAAAGGACTACATTACAGTACAGTGCCACGGAAGTTATCTGATGACATGAGCAGGGCCTGAGTTTCTAGTCCTAGCATGCTGCAGCGAAGCTCATTTGTTTCAAATTTGTCCTGTCTTTTGTGGGAAGCATTTTTCCTGTGTTGTACGTGATGGAATTTATACTCTGGCATATGAAAGATGTATTGATCACCTCTCTGGATAGGAAAAACTGAGCAGAAATCCTGAATAATGAACAGTAACAAAGGCACAACAGGGAAAAAAAAAAACCAACAGGTGAGCTTACTGCTACAAAAGCAAGAGTTCAGTCAAGAAAATTAATTTCTCTTTGAAAAGGGAAAAAAAACCACTGGATTTTAAAAATGCTGGTCAGGAATTCTTCAGGAGAGTGAATTTCCACTGGAGAATGCCAAACCTGCACAATCAAAACATTACCTGGAGATGGTTCACTTCTGAAATATTTGCTACAGAGCCAGGGTTATGATGGGACCCTCACTGCTGATTACAACCACACTAAGCAGCCCTGATAGGTTAAGGGCGAGTTTGCCCTTCCAGCTCTCAGTCCTTTGCAATGTGCCTTCCAGTTCCCACAGTTCCCAGTTGCTGGCATGCCCCTCCTCCAGCAAGGCTCCCCTTGAGGGCTGCTGGGAAGCAGGGCTCTCTGGCTTTCCATCAGTAGCTGACATGGAGCCAGAGCCTGCAACCATAGCTAAGCCAGACACTTTGGAGCCGTGGCTCACAAGACTTCCAGTTTCCTGGCTTCCCTTCAGCCCACCTGGCAGATTAAAGGGCAGCTCAGAGTTTGGAAACATGGTTCCCAGGACTGTGTCTTGTAAGAAGCCCCAGCTCTCCAGGTCGATGGCTTCACGTACCCCCCAGGCAGCTTGCCCTGAGTTAAGGCCCCTAATTTACAAAGAATTTCACAGATTTGGCTTTCAGTGCAACCCTGAACAAAACCACAGCTTTGAAATGCTCTAGTCCTCCATGAGTGGTAATCATCTTTCTCCACACAATCCTAATTTTAATTCTTTAAAAACACAAACAACTGAATTCATGAGGGAAAACAGGAGCAAACAGTTCCTGGTCCTGTAGATTAGAGAGATTCTCCACTCACCTCTGTGCTGCTGTGGCTTTCACAGAGCTGCCTCCAAAACATGGTTGCAGCACTGCCTGCTATGTTTTCCTTACTCTTACCACCCAAGCCCCCAACACGTGCCAATAAAGGTGCCAGAGACATTTGGGCAATGCTCTGCTGCCGCTCCACACCAGCCAAGCTGCAAAACAGCCCTGGGAGTGATAATTCCTGTTCTCAGGAGCGGAAAAAGATCCAGGATAGAAAATAGTGTGTGTCATTTTATAGTTGTCTAAAATACATCTATATGAAATAAACAGTTAAATTAAGACTAATGTTTGTCCTTTGAAATAAAACATAGCCTCAAACATGACACTAGACCTGAAGGTTAAGGAATGCTTTAAAGGCTCATCACACAGAACTTCCCTGACCTTTTATATCAATCCCAAGGTCTCCTCTCCAGTTCCGATGCTTTCTTAAAACACTTTAGCTAGAGGCCCATTAGCTCTGTCAATACCTCTCACTCTCTAATTTTTTTCCTCAACCAAAGCCCATGCACACCCTTTGAAGCCCAAGTATGCAGATGGGCTTTAATATGTTCCCTCTCAAATCCACGTCCCTCGTAATGCTTCAAGAAAAACACAGGTGTTCCCTGGCCCGCAGGAAGAGGAAATACCACGCTGATTAAAACGGGAACCACACTCGCCAGGACAGACCTGAACCTCCTCCTGCCCTCTTCATGCCTCCCCTCCCCATGCCTCCCCTCCCCAGTTATTTTAGGCAAATCAAGGGACAAACAGCATTTGTAGCTCATCTGGGGTAATTCAAGAACCTCCAAGGACAGTCAAAGAGAACACAGGCAGTAGCAGTGCTGTTCCAAAAGATAGGGTGAGTTTAGGTAGTCTATAAAGATCACAACATTCACAATTTTATGGAGGAAAAAGGCACCTTAATGATAACATTTTAAGAAAAGAATCTCCCTGATAAACACAGCACATTCCCAACCTAAGCCACAATTTCTTATTCCTAGAAGCTCTTCCAAAACACCCTTTTATTACAAGTCCTTCCCCTTCTGATGAGTGATGCGAGACTTCACTCTGCTTCCCCTCTCCCTTCAGCTTTCCCTCCCTACGCTTCATTTACAGCACCCAGGCTGAAACACACCCTTCAGCACTCAGAGCTACACACCCTGCTTAAGATTAAAATACATACACGTAGAAAGAAATCCCAGCTCACTGCTTCCAAATGTCTTCTCTCTTACATGTGACCTGCCCAGTGCTGCCAGCACTGTGACACAGCAGTGTCTGGGAGTCCTGTCACTACAGACCTTCACTGTATCGCCCAGGCACAGCCTCAGCTCAGGCAGTTCCTGGCACTGAACCCCTCTCACAGCCTAGGAGCAGACACGAGGAGTCTCCTGGGGGAGCAGAATTAAATTTTCTTTTCCTGCTGCAGCAGTGTCTTTTGGAGTGGGAGGAAAAGCAGGTCATGCAAGGGCTCTGCTCTCCTCTTTGTCCTCTCCAGAAACTATCAGCTGATGGATCCCAAATGCATTCGTGGTGTGCAGAGAAAGTGTTAAATAAGGAATTCTTCTACACACACAATGCTCAAGCCTCAATGAATTCACTTTAAGCTGCTTCTTTTTTTTGGGCCCACCAATGCTTCCTTTCTTTAAGAGCCAAACAACATTCTTGGATAGCAGTTCAATATCTCAAGAGGTGTAAATCACCACACTCTATCTTATTAGAAACATTTGAGAGAGGGCAAGTGCTTTCAGAGCCATAAACTTCAGATTCCATACATGTTCCAAAGCTGTAGTGAATACACATTCCTGACTTGAACTGGTTTTAATTTGCAGTCCCTTTAAAGCCCAAACGCCAAAGCCTAAATACTGAATCAACTTAAATAACAATAACAAACCATTCTGAAAATTGTCCATTTGCAACTTCCAATGAACTGAAAATAGGAATCATTTGAATGCCCAAAGCAAGGGAGTGGGTTTATGCCCAGTGCAAAGGGAGCCTGCGGCTCCTGGGGAAATGCAGCGTAATCACTGCTCCGCTGTGGATTATTTATAGTCACAAGCCTGACAGAGCACCATAAACTACAGCCACAATTCTAGCTGCCTGCTGGAAATCCCTAGACACAATGAGAGCAGCAGAATGAAAACCACATGACAGTTAAAGGAGTAAGTAAAAGAATTGCCACATCCTTTGTGAACACAAACAATTAAGGCAGGAGGAAAGATAAAAACCATACCTGAAAGCATGGGGGTGGGCAGGCACATGCAGTTGAGATCTCTCAGCACCAACAGTTGTTACAGAGGCTGGCAGAGCACCTTTTGCTCTCCAGCAAGTCTTTTAATTAAAGGTATTACCAGTTATCTCTAACCACAATCACAGTCCTGGCATGAGATGGGAATGAGAGCTGCAGCACATCCCCCTGAGGAAACCCCGGCACTGGCGCTGCAAACACAGTGGTGGCATGAGCAGAGCTTTCAGATACTCATTAGATGTACCCACCACAATTCCTGGGCAAAGGAGGGCAAGTGAGGAGGGTAAAACAGAGTCACTGATGCAACAGTATGTGTGCTTGAAATGTGTGCCTAATTAAAAAAATAGCTCCTTGTGAGAGTTCTCAGGAAAGGAAGACAACCAGGAAAGGCTGTTGGCAGGAACTGGAAGAGCACAGGCTAAAAATCATCACCAAGCAGGTTTTGCTTCCCATGTGTCAACCCTAACAATAGAAAACTTTCATGGCTTTTCAGCTTTTCATAGAATCATAGAATAGTTTGGGGGTGGAACGGACTCTAAAAATCATCTAGTTCCAATGCCCCTGCCATGGGAAGAGGTATCTTCTACTAGCCCAAGTTGTTCAAGGCCTCATCCAGCCTGGCCTTGAACACCTCCAGGAAGAGGGTACCCACAGTCTCTCTGGGAAAACTGTTCCAGTGTCTCACCACCCTCATTGCAAAAAATTTCTTCCTCATACCCAGTCTAAATCTGTCCTCCTCAAGATTCTAGATCAGCTTTCTCAGAGTCCCATCCAACCTGACCTGGAATGGTTCCAGGGCTGGGGCTTCTGACGCCTCACTGGACACCCTGCTATAAGCCATTCAACCTATGAGCAACCTGAACTAATGTCAATGCTAATCTGCAGGCGCTGCTCTGCATGGGGGCTTAGAGACCTGCTAACCTACCTTTCAGATGAAGTTGTTCTGTGGTTTTATGTTTCAGATCAGAAATCTTTAAAGACGTGGAAGATATCAGACAGGAAATCACAGGCCTTTAATAACAACCCTTCCAAACATTACTGACTGGTTGGCCTTGGTTTTAGTACAGGGGAAAATAAAAATGGGGTAAAAAGTGGAACTAGAAATAAGCTGCCAGGCTTCTTAAAGACTTGCAACCAGTGTGTGTCATACCCAAATTATCTCCCACTAACCAGCAAACATCAAGAGGCAAGAACAAGAAGAAAAACATCTAAATGGGCTCTAAAAGTCTCATAAGGATGAAATATGCCATGACCTTACACAGGCTCAAGCCTTGGGCTTCTCAGAGTATGCAAGGGCTTAAACTTAACCTATATTTCTCTACAATCCTAAAAACTAGTTCTGATGAGGCAGTAAATGCTGTCAAGTTAGTTGATATTAAATCCTGTTTGCTGTCCTTGGAAACAAAATGAAGTCATTTCAAATCATTACCTCTGGAATGATGAAAATATGGTGCTCAGATGGAATTAATGTGAAAGAAAATCTTAAAAGTAGTGGGGGTGTTCCCAGTAGAAAGAAAACTGCAGGTCGCAGGTGTTCATGCTAAAACAACACCTCAGGCTGCGATGTTTTGGGGTCAGAGAAGGTGACAGAGGTCAGATCAGGTCAGTACCTTGATGTGAGACCTCCAAGTGAAGGTAAAATGCTGCCGGGAATGCCAGTGGTGACTCGCTGAAGGTGACAAGTAGCCTTTTGAGCTGCACTGAGGAGGTTCGTGACTCCAGGAGGCAGTGGAAAGAGCAAGTGAAGAGCAGTGCAAATGACTGTGGTTTTGCCTGTGCTGCTCAGCAGAGGAGACAGGTCTTAACTACTTGTGGTTATTCCACAAGAACAGAGAGTGTTATTAACTGCAGTCAAATGGAGCGACTCATTCAGAAAACAACCTAAACTCAAGAGAGAACCAAGCAGAACAAACAAAAACACAAAACTCAAGAAAGCTTCAGGAAAAAAAACAGCAATGAGAAAGCAGTAGAAACAAAGGAAAAAACACTTTAGGGAACTGAGAAAAAAATAAGCAGCTGAAAGGTAAGTGAAGAGTGTATTGCTCTGTCAGTAACTGCTTCTGTTCTTATCCAAAAAGGATGAGTTGAGTCCTACCTCATCTCTCAACTCCAAGCACAGACAACGGCTGGGATCAAAGGATTCATTATCTGTGGTGCAGACCTCTGCAGGACAAAGCTTTCCTGATGTTTTCCATCTCCATTCTTCCACCAAAATGAGGAGAAAGCTCTCTCAAGACAAAAATGAAACATTAAAAAAAAAAAAAATCCCCCCCCTTCTACATTCCTCTGTATTCCAGACCAGTTTGTCTGTTTTAGTCATGGGATAAGTCTCCCAAACCTATGGATTAGCAGAGAGATGAAAGTGTAGAGGAATAAAGACATGTTTTTACCTTTGAAGTCACTAAAGTATGCCAGCTTGGAAGAAGGAAAAATACCTCATCCTTGCATGCCAAGAGGTTACTTTCCTTTCTCATAAAGAACTTTGTGAGCAGATTAAGTACTTGGATAAATGGACATCTCTGGCCCTACACCAGCAGTCCACACTGCTCTGTATCACACAGAATCATAGAACCACTTTAGTTAAAAAAAAACTTGAAGATCTTCAAGTTCATCCATGATCTAACATGACAGGACAAGGGGCAATTGGTTTAAACTGGCAGANTGAAGATCTTCAAGTTCATCCATGATCTAACATGACAGGACAAGGGGCAATTGGTTTAAACTGGCAGAGGGGAGATTTAGACTGGATGTTAGGAGGAAGTTCTTTCCAGTGAGGGTGATGAGGCACTGGAACAGGTTGCCCATGGAGGTTGTGGCTGCTCCCTCCCTGGAGGTGTTCAAGGCCAGGCTGGACAAGGCCTTGAGTGACCTGTACTAGTGGGAGATGTCCCTGCCTGTGGCAGGGGGTTGGAACTAGATGATCCTTGAGGTCCTTTCCAACCTTACCATTCTATGATTTTAAATAAATAGCTACCCTGAAACAGGACACGAAATCCTGTGTCCTTCCTTCCCTTCCTGGGAACTTCCCAGGCATTAAGACTTTCCATGTCTTTACGAAGTGCTAGCTCAGGCTTTTACTCTGCACCAGCTGCCTTATTATCTTGCAGGAAGACATTAACACAGACAGGTCTTGAAGAAGCAGCACAAAAATCGTGTCTACGTGAAAGCAGTACTGCACAATGGGTACATAGGCAGCTCCAGCTAACAGATGTCAAGAGACAGGAGTTCTTTGACTAACTTTTCCTGTCTATACAGACAGATTTCATAGAATCATAGAATTGGTTGGAAAAGACCTCTAAGATCATTTGGGTCCAACCATCAATGTAGCACTACCATAGCTTTTAAACCACATCCCCAAGTGCCATGTCCATGCATTTCTTGAACATCTCCATGGATGGTGACTCTACCACCTCCCTAATCAGCCTGTTCACCTCCCTAGTCAGCCTGTTCCAATGCCTGGCCACTCTTGCAGGAAAAAAGTTTTCCTAACATACAACATAACCCTCCCCTGGCACAATTTCAAGCCATTTCCTCTCATTCTATCACCTGATACAAGGGAGAAGAGACGGAGCCCCACTTCACTGCAACCTCCTGTCAGAGAGTTGTAGAGAGCAATGATTTCCACTGTAAATTCTTGATTATGCCAAAACCTACCCCTGCAGAAGACATTGGCAAGAGATTCTAGTACGTGAGCCAAGAGCTGGATGACAGTACAGGAAAACTGGCAGTGAAAAGGTCTACTTTCTGTATTTGTTTAGTTTTTAATGTGCTTGCCACACCACAAACTCTTTCTAAACATTCTTCAGATCAGTGGAACGACAGCAAACAGCAGCTGTAGGAAAAAGCCTGCACTTTCTGTGGAGTGCAGCCTGCCCCGGTCCCAGGTACGCAGGTGTGCATCGGGGAGGGTGACCCTGCTCGGAGCACACCGTGTAAATCATGGGATCTCTTGTAAAATCAGCAGCACAGCTGATCTTACAAGATACCAAGGCCCACACCTGCATTGCTGAGAGCAGGAGCAAGCCCTCGGCGTGTGCATACTTCTTCCCCTCCATTCGTCTTTCAGATTTACTCTTGTCACTAACAAAACTTATTTCCTCTGTGAACTTTCCAGAAAAGAAAAAGGAGAGCATGGAAATAACTTGATAAATTGTAGATTACTTAGGGTCTGATCAAAGCCTGCTGAAATTCAATGTCAGCCTTTAAGCTGACCCAACAGACTTTGGGTCAAGCTTTTAAGCTCTTATTTAATTTCAGCCTTGGCATTTAGAGTGCCTAAGTTTCCACTCTGAAAATACCAAGTTTCTGATGCTTGGTGGAATCTCTCTGTTTGACTCAGTCACATTACGGATTTCTAAGTTGGAAATTATCAACAGCGAGAAGAACACCAGTAAGGAAAACAAATCTTCATGTCCAAATGGAAAAACCACATAGCAATCCTGGAATACCATCACCATGAGAAGTGAAATGTGGAAATTTGACTCTGGGGTGGATTATCAGCTGGTTCCAGTGCATCGCTTCAATACCATTTGCTAGACTTCTTTCAGGGTTTATAATGCCAGGTCTGCATCACACAGGACCTGGCAGGTGCTTTTCATTTCTTTCCACATGGTTACGTAGGTAACAGCTTTCTCTTCAGCAATCAGGGAGATCTTTACAACACATTTCACTAATAGCTGCACAGACAGAACCAAAGCCATGAATTATTAACCTGTGATGAAATTAAAACCACCTTTCACTTAAGCAGGAAGGGGCTTTCTGTAACAGAATCACAGGGGTTGAAGGGAACCCTGGAGATCATTCAGTTCAACCCCTCTGCTAAAGCAGGGGCACCCACAGCACCTTGCCCAGGATCACAATGGTCAACTTGGTCTGGAAGCTCTCCAGACAAGGAGACTTCAGGTCCATCACCCTCACATCAAAGAGGTTTCTCCTGCTGTTCTCATGGAACCTCCTGGGTTCCTGATTGTGGCCATTGTCCCTTATCCTTCTGGAGTGTCACCCCGTCCTCCTGTCCACTGTCATTTAGACATTGATGATTAAATGTTTGTAAGGTATTCTTTTTTCATTTTTTCTACAAAAGAGAAGTAAAACACATACTCCAACTGCCTTAGCTCTATACTAAAGCCAACTATTGACAACTGCTCAATTAGTTCATGTCTGCTCTACAGAAACAGTGTGGAACCAAGTACAACGACAGAAGGTCAAAAAATCCAGCGGTTTGCATCTAGAGCAAATACACCCCTATCAAAGCAAACACTCAAAGACAAGAACTACAAGAACAAAAGTGGCAAAACTTAAGTCAATTACCACTGTTCATGTACTAAGTATCCAGCAGAAAGATCACATACTGAGAAATCAAACTTCTGGTTCCATAAGAAAAATTATTCCCTCCAGCTACAAGAGATTGTCATGAGCCAAGCACCAAACACTGAACTCTTCTTGTCCCTTTGTAATTCTCAATCACAGAACTTTAGAGGTTGGAAGGGACCTCCAGAGATCGAGTCCAACCTCCCTGCCAAGGCAAAATCCCCTAGGGTAGTTCACACAGGAGTGCATCCAGGTGGGTTTTGAAATTCTGCAGAGAAGGAGACTCCACATTCTCTCTGGGCAGCCTGTTCCAGTGCTCTGTTACCCTTGCTGTAAAGAAGTTTCTCCTCATGTTGAGGTGAAATCTTCTGTGTTCCAGTTTGTGGCCATTGCTCCTTGTCTTGTTGTTGTGGACAACCAAAAAGAAATTTGCCCCATCCACTTGACACCCACCCCTCAGATATTTATAGACACTGATCAGATCTCCTCTCAGTCTTCTCCAGACGAAACAGCTCCAGGGCTCAGTCTCTCTCCATAGTGAAGATGCTCAAGTCCCCCAGTCATCCTCACAGCTCTCTGCTGGACTCTTTCAAGCAGGTGCCTGTCTCTCTTGAACTGGGGAGCCCAAAACCAGACACAGTATTCCAGGTGTGGTCTCACCAGGGCAGAGTAGAGGGGGAGAAGAACCTCCCTAGACCCCTGCACACACTTTTCCGATGCACCCCAGGCTGCCATTGGCTCTCTTGGCCACAAGGGCACATTGCTGGCCCATGCAGAACTTGCTGTCCACTAGGACTCCAAGGTCTTTCTCCACAGAACTGTTTTCCAGCAGGGCAGCCCCCAACCTGTACTGGTGCCTGTTGTTATTCCTCCCCAGACAGAGGAGCCTGCACTTTCCTTATTGAACTTCATAAAATTAATGCCAAGCAGTCACGTTTTTGGGCCTCTAGTTTGAAAGTGAATCCTCACAATTTTCTCCTCAATTAGCAGGATAAAATCTTCCTCCTTATGTTTATATTACAGAAGCAGCACATAAAAACTTGTATGAAATGCAAGTTTCCCAACAGTTTCATGCACAGAAAAATGTGGAATTGCTGAGACTCAACACAGAGAACAGAACAGTCACTCCATAAAGGAGTCACTCCACAAAGCCAGCAACCTAGGGAGATAAAGGAGGTAAAACAAACCAAAGTCACTCCCTACATCTGCCTTCCAGCCACATCCAGCCAGGGCTGTGGAAGGTGTAAGAGTTGGAGTTTGATTTTTTTAATGCTATCTGCACTTTCATGCCAACTGTAATCACTCAAAGTTGCTTTAGCTTGCAAAGGATGGTTGAAAGTGATCATTTCCAAACAAACTGAAATTAAAGTCTCATCCGAAGTGCAGAAAACACACCAAAGTTCTTCTGCTCTCCTATCTCTACAAGTTCTGTGTACATCTCCAGTTTTTTTTTGTTTTTTTT